>CBVK0100240896.1:0-13327 GCA_900067695.1 Picea abies | reverse complement strand
CTCCCCCATGAGGGTTTCCCAGGATAAAATGTTGCATACCTTGTGATTGTATTTCTTTTAGTGATCCTCTTTATGATGTTGTTTTGGAAATGCATTGAATGCTCATGTAATTTGGAAATAATATAATAACAACACTAAAACTTAACACACATTACCATGGAATATTCTCAGTGAGAATGATTCATGTTGAAACTGGGTGAGCCACTTATTCCTATTGAAATTGGGTGAGCCACTAATTGATGGTGAAATAAATCGGGTCAAATACTTATAAGGAAGGCCAACAAGTTAACATAGGGTAGGGTAGAGTAGAGAGAACCTCCTCGAAGATGACAACAAAGATGTTTTCATGAGGTGTACGTGACACTTCAAAAGCAAGTGAGCATGTAGGTGGCAATTCAATAGAAAGTGATAAAAAAATATCATGCTTATGGACTAAGAAATATCGCGCTTATGGACTAAGTATTATAGAAATGGACTTTAAATTTCTATAAACATTTAATTTCTATAACTAATGCTAAACATTTAATGTCTAGAACTAATGCTAAGTTTCAAATTAGCATTAATTCATAGTTTAAATAGATATCCATGTTTCCTAAGTTTAAAACTACTTGTCTCATCCCTTGCCTCGGTATGAGGCCAAATAATACATCAAATTTTTCCATTGGTTAAAAAAATTATTGCACTGATTTGATAGGTTTAAAAAAGTGTTCCATGAAATAAGATGATAAAACTTTGGTTAAGTTTCTTGATTTGTGTGGGGGACTAGTCAAAAGAGAAAAAGAGTTTACAATAGTCCTCGATGCCCAAAGGCAGGGACTAATAAAGGGGAAGACACAAACATACCTAATCCATCGCTTAATTGGGCATGAACAGATACATATGTTGGATAATGTTTCTGGCTATAAACTGTGTATGAGGATGTTTTGAAACTTCATACACAATTTATATCTAGAAATATTTTCCAGCATCATGACTAACTATGGAAATCTACATGATCAGATACAGATGTTTCAATTACATGGTAGTCTCGTTCAAAAGAGAGTTATAACTAACTACATACCACAATGTTACAAAAAACCAAACAAATGGTTTTTTTATTAAAGGAATTAAACATTCAACAAATATTTCAAGTATATTTGATTGATAAACTTAAAAAAAATCCTTACTTTTTTCAGACTTCTCAGTTAAAATATGCTCCAAAAAGTATATACACATTTGTGTCAGTAAAAATTAGTAGTTTGTCTTTTTTGATAAAAATGTATCATATATTTCATAATCCTTTTCCTAAGGAGAAATAAGACACATCCACTTTGGCACCAACTTCAAGACTATATATTTCTAAAAATGGCATTCTTGGCTGAAAAACAACTAAATGTCTCTTATTTCACATTATTTTCAGTTCATTGCAACTTAGACTTTGTAGATAGAAATGGAATAAATATTTGAAGTAGAGTCTCAACTTGGAAATACTGGAGAAATTCTTATTTCACAATTACATTCTCACACTAATGATAATAAAAGTAATTACACCCATTACCAAATTGATAAATAATTAGGATGATGGAATAATGGGAAAACCTCCCATTGGTCAACAACATATCTTTCCAAAGTTTTGCACTTGGATGGAAAATCTTGGCATCCAAACTTTATCAGTTTGGTCTGAAGATGGAACTCGATGGGATGGATGGTAGCCTCTCAATTCTCCTAATCAAGCAATGCATCAAGCCACTACTTTGTTATCATTCTTAAAAGTTGTGCTCTTGCTGATCAAATTTCCTTAGATAGCCTCGTCCTTGGATACTCGTAGTTGGGGGATAAATGGAAGTTGCATAGTCAAGAGTGGGTATCAAGCACAGGTTGTGAATCTCCCTCTCCCTTCTCAATTAAGAATCTGGCGCTACATATGGATATCGGATGGATTTAAAAAAAACAACCTTTCTTGTTGGATTATGATCCATGATTGGTTGTTCATGGTGAAGCATATTGTTGGAATTTTAAGAGAATGAATACAATAATAAATTCAATAAATGTGACTATAATGACAAATAAATAACTCAGATATAACACACAAGATTTACTTGGTAAAACCATGACGATGTGTTAAGGAAACATCCACGGGGTAAGGTATCGGTATCTATATTATTCAAGATAGGCTTACAATCTAACTTACTCACCAACCCATACATCTCTCGGGATTCATAGATATATATCTATTTTGGAATTGTTACACGGTTACGAGGACTACCACCTATTATACAAACTTCCACCAATTTTGTAAACCAACACAACTAAATATTTACATAAATAAATTTCAATTTTACATTTTCTTTTAATTGATTGTTGTCACATTCTAACACATATTCAAAAACGAGGGATTCAAGGCATGTTGATGTGTCCTTTGCAAAGGAGTGAATGAGCCTTATCGCCATGTTTTCTTTGATTGTGTGTTCATGGTCCATGTATGGAAAGAAGCCTTCAAGGAACTTAGCTAATGCATGGATATACCTACTTCATGCAAGGATATGTTTACAATGGGAAAGTATATATCAAGGATCCTTAAAAAAAATTACTCCTTAAGAGGTTTTGACAAACATTGATGAAGCATGTTTGTTGGAAAATGTGGCTTTTTTAGTTGGAGAACCCTATTCCCATACTCACAGCTACAAAATCCCAAAGTTTAATGGCTACGGAAATTAAAACTTGAGGAGTATAGAGACATAATGTTTCTCTCATGGAGAAATAAGAGAGAAAGAAGGATGAGATCCTGTGCAATTGTGTCTATAACCAACCTAAACAAGGATCAAATTGGCAACTTTGATTTCAAGAAGAACTACTGAGAAGGTGGCAACTTTCTCAAAGAAATCATATTCTCTATTTTGATGGTGTTTCAAATGGTAACCCAACAGTATCCAGTGGGGATTGTCCTTGATCTTGACAGAAACCAAGAAATCTTCCTTGAATGGGGATTAGGAATTCTCTCAAACAACCAAGAAAAGGTACAAGGGTTCAAAATCCTCGATGCTAACTATATCAAGATTCAATAAATTCATTATAGATGGGACTCTTTGATTATAATCAGGTTCATGATATGTCTAAGCACCCCCTCTATTGACACTTCGAATTGTGTCATCACAAGGATCTATAATGAGGATACAAAATTTGAATATGATGTATAAGCACCCACTCTATTGACACTTTGAATTGTCTCATTATGAGGATCCATAATGAGGATAGAGACAATTTGAATATGTGGATTATCACCATGTTAATAAAGTTCGTGAGATGTCTAAGCACCCCTTCATCTATTGACACTTTGAATCATCTCATCATGAGGATCCATAACGAGGATAAACAATTTGAATATGTGGATTATTACTATCTTCTTCGGTAGATGTACCCAATACTTTAAGGTTTTATTAAAATTTATGAAAGTTGTTAAAATATGTGGATTATTACTATGTTCTTCAGTGGATGTACCCAATACTTTAAGGTTTTATTAACATTTATGAAAGTTGTGTGGATTAGAGCATTGATACTCCAAGCAAGTGAAATACAAGAGGCTTCACTCCTATGGCACCTTCCCACACATATGGCTTCAAGTAGTGCCAACAATATCAAGTAAGGGTAGATTATAATCAAAGAAATGTGGGATAATGGCCTAGTTCAGGGTTCTTAATGAAGCAAATCACCTCCCAATTTTTTTCAAGTCATGTTTACGATGGGTATTTCCAAATTGGTTCAACACACCAAGTAAGCCTACAATTCTCAACACCGTATTATATTTGTTTTAATAGATGGATTTCTTGGAAGACCTATTGTTAGTCTAAACAAAAACACCATCTCTTCCCCTTCTATATTTAGAATCTTGTCAAAGATTTGCTTCAGTCCTTGGAGACCCTAAAGAAGATGAAACAATTTATCAAGTGGACATAGATATGCATGTTCAAGAGCCTCAACCATCCCAAGTTAGTCATATGAAGCTTATAGTAATAATGTATTTAGTAATTTAAAGTTTATTTGTGCATTGTAAAGTAGGCCTCATATTAGGAGTCTTGTTCAGAATCTATACGAGGAAAAGTAGAAGGGAATCCTCTGTTAAGGATAAATAACCCAATTTTGAGGAAAACATGATAATTTTTATCTTTTTTCTAAACACTAGATATTGTGCTTTGTACCTTTTGTAATTTTTTGACTACTTAGCTTTATTGTAGCCTCTTATAATATAAATCATCCACCATTCTTGTTTTTAAAAAACTGAGTTTGCAAAACAATCAAAACACATACATTCAAATATGGTCATAGATATTTTAATGTTAGAAACAATTCAATGTTGATGAAAAGCACTCTTTGTACTATTGGATGTGAGAATATCCTCACATGTGATGGTGAACTTTCTATGTTTTCTCAATGAACTTCATCACATTTTCTTACTCCTTGGTTGCTTATGGTAGTAATAGTTTATATAGAAGCAATGTAATTACGTAGTGATTTTCTCTTACCTGTCGTAATTCAAGGATCTAAGAAAGTTAGACTTCCTATTGATTTGGAACTTTGATCAATTTTTTGAGCATCTAATCGGTTTAGAATAATGCAAAGCCTTTTAGCAAAGTTCCAACATGTATGGAACTTGGATCATGGTGGAACTCTAACCATACTTGAAAATTTGACCAAATTCAATTTAAAAAGTTGTGGGAAAATGAGATTGGTTTACTATTAACTAGAGACATAAGATAGAGAAGACCCAACTGTCTCAAAGTCTATGTATATTTTAGCCCGACTACTGAATGAAGTAGTTTGTTAGGTCAATAGTTCGCAATGCTCATTATATCTGACCAGGATAAGCCAAATTATGTTTATCACACCAAATAGAATACTCCATTTTCATCACGAAAATGTATTACGTCAAGATCCGTTGCTAAAAATCTATTTATATAATAGAGAGATAATTGCCAAAATAATAATCAAACTTTTAAATGTATACTTTTTCAAATGAACTTGCACAACACCAAATAGTATTTATGACAAATAGACTTGTATGACACACAATATATTTATTTTGCATATGTTGCAAGTGGAAAGTAATAATTATTGTATATAAATTAGTGAAATATTATTGAGCTTGGCATGGAAACCTATCATCAAAATGATTTTTTTATAAATAATTCATGAACATGGAGTAAAAGGATACAAGTAAAAAAAAATCATGATAGATAATAATATATTAGCACTTATTGGGGTGGCAAGTGTAGGGGGGTGGGGGTGTTATCATTGGTCATGTAGGGACAAATGAAGCTTATTTTTCTTTGGGACTAGGTATTTATTATAATAATAAATTTGAGGCATATGTATTGTGGCACAAACTCAACATTGCTAAAGACATAGGTGTGCATTCAACCAAGGTGATCATAGACTTCGAGATGATTATCAACCATATGGTCCAAAATACTTTTCCCATAGACACTATTTTATCCTCAGTGCTGGACCGAAGTAGAAAAATGGGGGGCTTCTTCTCCAATATAAATTACTATCATATTCTTCGAGAGCACAATAAAGAAACAAATACGTGGGAAAAAGAAACATCAAATAAAAAGGAGGGGGAGCTTATGGTTAATGGTGTTTCATTTCACCAATTAACCCCTTAATTAATGTTTTGTACATCGACGGGTTTAAGGCTGGTATATCATCATGTGGCGAGTACCATCGAACCCATCAACATTCACAAGGAAATTAATTATAACCATTCCTTCAAACATTTGAACTACAATGTGAAGAGATGGGGCCTATGCGCTCGCATGCTACCAACTATGTTCTCACATGATTTTGTTTTTTTATCCATTATATCATGGGATCATTATGGGATAATGGCATTAAGGTTGAGTTGAGGTGGGAAACATTCCCTTCAACAGATAGGAGTACTCCTCGATACGAAATCCCAATTAGACTTCACATTGTTTGGATTAAGAGACCCATCCAGATTCTGGCCTGGCTACCATTACTCGGTTGGTCAGTGAATGAATGGTTTAATGCAAGGGGGGTATGCAAATCTAAACTAGACTACTTGCAGAAAGGAAATATATTCTATTATATCCTAGCTAGGAGAAGCTAAGGGTATCTGGAAAAAAGATCGAGGTGCTAACATTCCCTGCAATAAGCCTCTTTCAAATAATTTCTAGAGAGAAACAAAGATTAATATCATATGTGTACGAAAGCACAACTAGAAAATTCTAAGCTACACACTCATATACATGAACCTGCTCATCATCTCATAACAATTAATAAGAGAGAAAGACAACAACTACAAGCAATTTTGTTCACAAAAAGAAAAATATATATGTGCACAAAATCCTTACAGTATTTTCAAATAGTCTAGCATTCACTTGAAACAGTTCAAAGCAAACAACCATCAAAAAATAAAAAGAAAAAAAGTATTTCTCTCAAGCAAATTGTCCCTCGGGGATTCTCAATATTATCTCAGAAAAGTGGTTCTCCAAAATTACAAACTTTAAGAGCCCCTTCAAAGTGGGTCTCTTCCTTCATTTATAGTTTCCTAAGTAATTTCCTATTGGGATTTTTTGAGTTCTGCAAGAAGAAGTTACATATCTTTTCATATTCCCTTTCAACTTTCCTTACATAATTACAATAGGTAAAAAATTGTGCAATGATGATAGAAAATACAAAGAGATGGTTGTTGAGAATAATTTTGAATGTGATTATGTGCCCCCTTCATTTGTTATTATCCTTCAAGTAAGTTTCCCATACCTCATGCTATCCCGAAATGGAAACAATTATGTGGAAAAGTAGTGATCCAAAGCGACCTCATGATCTATTGCATTATGTGAGAGGGTATTCATATCCCTATTTAAATTTTTCATGAAGGCCTAGATCATATTATGCATCCTTGTTGGTTTCACAAGGTGGTCATTCATTAAGTTCATTGTCACTTTTGTCACATTCCTGGCATTTGTTTGTTTCTACTTCATGTTTTGTTTTACCTTTGAAAAACTTTGATCATCAGTATTTAGCTTACCTAGATCTTGAATCTGGGAAATATGGCCTTTATGAGCTACGATTTATGTTTCTTAATGAAGTTGTGCATAGATTAAAAGTGAATTCTTCAGCTCCTCAATCTTTTCCCTGACCTGTTGGAAATTATCGAGTGTAGTGTAGTTGATCTATCTCTTTCATTATGTTATGCATGGTAATTTTGGAGGGGCATCGAGGTTTTCAGTAATCCACCACTACATCTCATTTATACCTTCTCTAATTGCGGTGAAATCTATATTTTGGTCCAGACGTTGTTATGTTGTGCCATAATCTGGGTCACTAATTGATGGAAAACCAACAGATTTGCGTACATATCCATCGTTATCTTATGAAGTTCTATCATGACTCCCTTGATGCATAACCTAAATTCTTTGATGTTTTCCCTGTCCCTTTTACTACACTAGACCTCTTTTTCTAGTGCTTTGATTCTTTCATCTTTCTCCTCGTTCTCACACACCAAATATTTTAAATTATGCTCTGAAGCTATTGTGAAAGTGACATCGACTGAAGTGATTGAAAGAGGATCATCTTTGAGGTTTTCGATTATGTTAGTGTTGAGGCCACAACAACCCCCCTTTATTTTTTCTTTTACAAGCAAAAGGAAAGGGTCCCCCTACTAAAATTTCCATCCCTGATGTCTAATACTCTACTGCCTGAGCTCAATGTTAATTCTTTTCCTACCTTGAGGGAGCCAAGGGTTTAATATTTATTGATGATTATCTTTGATGGTGGTTGATTATCCCTTTTGATCTTAAGATTCCAAATTTCTTCATAATGTTTCTTGACATATGATATTTTGTTGAGATTTGTATGATGGAATTGACATGTTACCTTCAGACCTTTTTTAGATTCCAAAGTGCTTGATGATCATATGTGGCAGTAGGGTTTAACGTTCTATTGATGGTTTCCTTGAACGTGTTTATTGTTGATGATTTTTCTGATTAACTAACTCAAATCATGCATCTTCCCTCTTACATGTTGTGCTTCTTGTTTTCATCTTTAAGATTTCGCATGTAGACTCTACTCTTTTATTTCGAAATATTAGTCTAAATCACAAAAACATTAATCCTTCTTTCAAGTTGAGACTAGGCACATGAAGTATCAAGACACTTATATATAACCACCCATGATTATTGTTGAAGAAACTAACACTCATTTATATATTTTCTTGAAGGTAGTGAATATAATACTTATGGAATATTGGAAAGTCTTCTTTTGATCTCATGATTGATCTCATTTTTTTGTTTTATAGCAGTAGGTTCATAGAGCCACTTCATTTACATGACTTCTCCATCCTTGAGATGAAAGTGGGAGAATCTCTTGATCCTTATCCAGAGCCTTGACCTTGATTCTCACTTGGGATTCCCCTTATCGGGAAGCAAATTACCTGGGCTTGCAGTCACCTTGAGATCTGAAGCTACAAAGGCTATCAGATCCACCTTTTCGACATGTCTTTCCTTGAGCCTTTTTAGATTTATCTCTACCAAACTCCTTTTTTCAGTCTTCCCTCTCTCTGAAACCCAAGCCTAGACCCATGGAGCTTCAGGGATGTAAATCTTTGTTACGTCGTTGCCTAATTCTTGTTCACAATTTGTTGCATTTGTATCATGCATAGTGGTCTGGAGTAAGGACCTTTCCTTGACTTGATTGTATTCTCACTCCTCGCGATCTTAGGAAGACTACCCTCTAAGATGCACATCTTGATTAGATTGACATATGTCGTGTGTCTTGGTTGGTGTCGATCTCCTTTTACCATTCATTGCTACTTGTGACGTTGATTTGTCACAAGAAGTTTCATCTTTGTCCCTTCATCGTAGTTGAATCATAGTGCTCTTCATAACCATATGACATATCTCCTCTCCTTGATTCTTGGTTTCTCAAAACCTACCTTATATGCTTTATTCCTAATTTTGGCCCCTAGGTCTGGAACCCTGGCCGATGGAACCATGAGTGGCATGAAACCTTTACTTTGGTGTAATTTGGCCTAACTTCCTAATTTATATTTATATTTTTGTTTATATATGTGTGTGTGTGTGTGTGTGTGTAGATTTAGATGTAGTTGTAGATGTAGATGTAGATTAAAAAAATTCCTCGAAAAAAATAGTAATTGTATTCATCAGAAATGAGAAAAAATACATTTTGTAGATGCATAGAGACTATGCATTTTGTATCCCATCAAAGAAGGGAAGCTTCAAAAATAAAAATTGTTACAAATATGTTTGGGCATAAAGAGCCATATATATACATCATGTTGTTCAACAAAAAGGTGGATTTGATAAAAATAAAGGGTTGTGCCAAAACTAACATCCTTCGAGAAGCCATTCATCAGAATTTTGTGTGTAATGTTAATTTCAGCTTGTTTTCCAAGTAGCCCGCAAACTATCCAGGCAGAAAACTAATCCAAAATATTCTAACCCAGACACATTATAGCAAAAAAGTAGAAGAAACAGGTTGTGAGGAGATGTGAACGAATAATTGTATAACCAAAGGCCTTTCAGTGAAAATCCTGTGAGAATATTCATGTACCACTAAATCCTTTGATTCCACTATCTTCCATGTGATGAAATCAATATGTATTCCTTCCTTCGAGAGAGAATATGCATCTTAATTCCTCTCCCTATATACATGGTTCACACTATAAGAGTCAAAGGATGCCAGAAATCTGAGAATTTCTTCAAGAATTAGAGACAAGAGTATATTGTGACATATTTGTGATTTTCTAACCTAATTGAAGACAACCATAGAGTCCCTAAAGAGTTGTATGGATTTCCCCCCCTTTTCCCCCGCAAAAAGAAGTAAAAGTTTTAAAGCCACGAGTTCAGCATAATTATTGGTGCATGGACCAAGTCCCATCTTTAACTTGAAAGAGTGTTGAGAGGATATATGAAGCACTACACCACCACCACCACCACCACCCCGCAAGATTGATTATGATTTTGTGAGACCCCATCAAAATATGCCCAAGGAGAAGAGGGATTAATTTGTTTGGCTTGAATGACATGAACAACTAGAGTATCTTTTTTCTTGTGGGAAGTGTGAAAAAATGCTCAGAACCTGAGCAGTGATTAGTTCTGATATACTTCCTTTATCTTTAAAGATAGTTGCATTTCTGGAAAGCTAGATACCCCAACAAATGATCAGAGGGAGGGATTTTATTCTCCTATTAGAGGGATGTTGAAGCCATACCTTCCAGGCTGATTCAACATCTTGTCCCTCCCATTTATAGTCTTGTTGTAGTTCCCTAGAAGATTCTTTCCAAATCTATGCAGAAATAGGACAAGAGAAGAGGACATGGGAAATTGATTCCTCTTGGTATTTGCATAGAGAGCACCAGTCAGGCCCCATAACATTCTTCTTTTTCATAGTGTCCCAGGTTGGTACTTTGTTTTTTAATTCACACCACATGAAGATGTGGGAATTTATAGGACAAAAAACCTTCCAAAGACCCTTCCAACACCACCAAGGCTCCATTTGATGTAAATCCAAGTTTAAAAAGTTGTATCTCAGTTTAGGGGTATACACCCCATGAGGAGCATGCTTCCAGACTAATTCATCCTCCTGGTCAGTAATTCTGATATGAGAAGAAATTAATGCACACACATAATTGTCCCTTTAATGGGAAAGAGGGGGAGGGATACTCGGTTGATCCCCTTTTTCCCATCCATGGTGCCATATGGAAGTGGAGACAAGATCCACCATTTGATGGAGGAAGAATAAACCCCTCTCATGAAAGAAATTAATGAGTTCATCAAGAAGGATATGAGCTTGGTCACTCCCAGGCCAAGGGTCCTCACCCAGACGGACCCAATTTCCCCTGCCAATGTGCCAAACCAACCCAATTTCAATGATCGGAAAAGAGTTGACCACAAATTTCCAAACAATGGAGCACTTATGTGACCTTTTATTGGGATTTCAAATCCATGAATCCAATGAGTCTGGGGAAACATATTTCTGAATCAGAACCGTCCTCCACAAACCATTTGATGAAAGAACCCGCCATCATGATTTCACTGCTAGTGCTTTAGAGAAAAGGAAAATGGTTTTTGTCCCCCAGAGTCCCAAGGCTTTTGGCTGAGCCAATTTTTCCCATCTAGCCCAGGGGAGAATCTGTAATTCTTGAGATCTGGACCAAATAAAATTGAAGCAGATTCTCTGAGCCTTTTCTAGTATGCCTTTTGGAATCTATGCCAAAGACATCTAGTAGACATGGATGGCTTCCAAGAGAAAATTTCTGAACACCAAACTCCCTGCCCTAAAGAGCCATCGAAAGCACCAACATTTTAACATCTTCTCCAACTTGGATAGTGTCCAAAACCAATTTGTCTTTCGATAACAATTGGGCTTTAGAAAAAATCCCAAGTATTTTATCCCATTGTCAAAATCCTACAGGTCATATGGAAGGATAGATCAATAATAGGCTGTCAATTCATCCTCCAAGACAAAACATGACAAAGTTGATTTCCTATTATTTATATAAATTCATGTGACCTTACCAAATGGATGCAAGATCTCTTGTAACTTATCCGCATCTCCTCTAGACCCGTCACAGAAAATCAGAACATCATCCATAAAGAGGATATGTGTGATTATTAAGTTGGGAGTGATCTGGATGCCATGAAAATTATGATGCATGACCTCATGATCGATGACCCTACTCAAGCTCTTAACCACCAACAAAAAGAGCAAGGGGGAGAGAGGGAATCATTGGAGAAGACCCATTTCTGATTTAAAGAAGGGTGAGGCCACACCATTGATTAGGACTATGAAAGAAACATAAGTAATGGAGGCGATGATCCAGTTGATAAAGGGGACTTCAAAACCCAAATGAGTAAGGATGATTTGAATGTAGGATCAGACCACTCGATCATAGGATTTAGAGAGATCAATTTTTAAGATTACCCCTTTTGAATTTATGACTTTCATACTATGTAAACATTCCTGGGCTACCCTAATTGCTTCATGAATTTGTCTCCCCTCCATAAATCCAAATTGTTCTTTTGAGATATTTTCTGAAATTACAACCTTGATTATTCGAGAAATGATTTTTGGAATTACCTTATAGATGCAATTGAAAATGGAGATGGGCCTAAAATCATAAAAAGATATGGGACTATCAGATTTGGGGATTAAAGCAATAAAGGTAGATTTGAAAGTAGCATGCATTTGTCCATATTGACGTGATTCTTCAATTACTGAGACGAGGTCCTTCCTCAAAATCTCATAGAAATCTAGATATAATTCAATATTCCACCCATCCATCCTAGAGATTTTTTCCTTTTGAAAGTTGTTAAGGACACCTTCCCGCTCGTCTTTCATGACTTCTGCAAATAAATCCTTATTTGCATCCTCATCCACAAACCTGGGGAAGTAAAATGTCGTTCTCACTATCTCAGCTAGGTTTTCTCCATCACTGGACTTAAAAATATTCTGGAAATGGTTTTTTCCCATACTTACAATCCCCTCAAAGGAGGATACAACATTTCCTTGGGAGTCCTAGAGGTGCCAAATGGTATTTACTTCTTTTATCCCCTTTGGCCAACTAGATTGGCCAAATTTGTATTTTCATCCCCTTTGGCCAACTAGATTGCTCTACTCTTTTTTCTCCACACAACTTCTCGCTCTTCCAGAAGCTTCCTTCTCCTATCTTCAAGCCTCATTAAATCCTCCTTAGTGGCAGTAGAGAGAAAACCCTCCCCCTCCATTTGTGATGTTTGTTCAATTGAAGCTTCAACTTCTCCCAGCTCCTACTCTTTCCTTCTTCTTTTCTCATAGACCCAAGGAATGGTAGCTTGTTTGACCCTCTTAATATTTGATGAAAATTGTGAGGCCAATGGGATGGCCAACCCCAGATCCACTGAAGCCCGGGATTATTTAACCAAGTTCTTAAAACTTTCATCAAGTAGCCATTCTGAATTGAATTTGAAAGGGTTGGCTGGCTTCAAAGGCCCTCCTGCAATTTCTAGAAAAATTGGGGAGTGATCTGATTCCCCCCCCAACTCTGACCGACTGACGAAATTGAGCCCTCATATCCAAAATATTTTCATATATCACAAACATGTCCAGGAATTTCGCCACTCTATCCTCCCCAACTCTTTTATTTCTCGAGGTAGGGAAAATTTTTGTGGGCTCAATATACGGTAGACCAAAGGAAATTAGTGAGTGTGTGAAAAAATTAGACAACTCATCAGGCTTGGCCCTAGGCCCCTAGACCTCTACCATGCTCGGAGAGAAATTTAGATCTCCGCTAAGGATGAGGTTTTCTACCGCGAGGAGGGGGTTGTGA
>CBVK0100240895.1:0-13328 GCA_900067695.1 Picea abies | reverse complement strand
ACCATTCCTCTTCTATGTATTTCAGCTGCTACACACTGCCTCCTTCTACATGCTTGAATCACTCTCAACAACCACCAATATCTTCTTTGTTCTGCATTTTTATTCTCTGTGTGCATCTTCTGCATCCTCTATTCACAATGTTTCTACATTCTCTCCCCATGTCGAGTGCTCTACCTGATCATCATTGCAACTCTTCAGCTTCTCTGGCTGTTAAACCCATGCATCCATCATCACTGGGTGTTATGCCAAGATTCCTTAGCCTCTCCAACAGTCGAGACTCTTTGTCTTCTCTGTCATAGTCGAGCTCATTCCCTCTGTTGTAGTTCCAGGCTCCAACAATATTACATCTGTCAATAGAATCTATGAACAATCTTCATGCCACTGAAAGATGCCTTGAGACCCTTCATCTTCTCTGGTGATCACCCTGAAGTCTCTCTAAGTCCTCTGGTAGAAACCATCAGTTGTTTCTAGAAATTACACTGTGAACCTCCAAGAAAACACATCAGCAACTGAATTACCAACCGTCCAAGAGTCATGATTCAATTTTTCTAACTAAATCGTAACTAATCGATTAACTGTGAAGAGAAATGGTAGCCCTTTGATCAGATTTCCAAGTATCCAATACCATTGGATTACAAGCATAGGGTCTCACATCAATTTCACCATTTTTTATTTTGGCATTTCGGCATTCCTGTGGTGAAGTGTTTCTATACTCCAACTCTCGGTATTTGAAACCTACACCAAAAGGTGTTTTTCTCATTTCAGCATTTCGCGATTTTGCATGTCGTGAATTCCTGTTGCAAGGCATCTTGATTCTCCAAGTCACGATCTCTGAAATGGAGTTTAGTTGTTAGTGCCTTCCTCCAACTCTAGATGATGTGACCATAGCCTATGATCACTAACTAACCATTTGAGTTCTTCACTCTTCAGATTAACAGTCCACGATCCATGGTGATCGAACAACTATCGTCCACCCCAAAACTTCATCTTTCGAGACTTTGGGGAAGAGTTGATGCTAAAATTCCCAAAACTAAATTCCTAGAATGACGTCACTCGATGATGTGTCATGATCTGTGTGTCTACCACGTGTCACTCATAATTGTGATTTCTAGGTTCCTGAAATACCAAATCAACTTGACACTTGTCCTTATATGATTGCACCACGTGTCCTTTCTGACGTAGGTTATCACCTTTTCTTGCTGACATGGTGTGCCACATTCACCTCCTAGGTCTAACGGCCTATATTTGTCCTTGATCCAACAACTAGGATTATTTCGCGATTTCGCATATCGCGAGTTTGAGAGGTTAGGGAACCCCATTCCTTTGAATTTCCAGTCAACGAAATGACGATCTTTCACCACATGTCCTATGGACCCAATGGTCTAGATCTTATCATGATTTTGAAACTTCATGGGCCTTTGTCACGTCTATTTCGAGATTTCGGCGTTTCGCATTTCGCAACTTCGGGACTCTTGCGATGAAGAGTCTCGACTCTTGACTCCTCCAACTCTCAATATTTGAAACTCTGAAATGGAGGTTAAGTCATGGTTTGATGTGCCTATTTCAGGATTTTGGCATTTCTCATTTCTGAACTTCGAGAATCTTGTGATGAAGAGTCTCGACTCTTGACTCCTCCAACTCCCAGTATCCGAAACTCTGAAATGGAGATTAAGTCGTGCTTTGATGTGCCTGTTTCAGGATTTTGTCATTTTGCATTTCGCAACTTCGAGACTCCTGTGATGAAGAGTCTTGACTCTTGACTCCTCCAACTCCTGGTATCCGAAAATCCAAAATGGAGATTAATTTGTGGTTTCGCATTTCGCGATTTTCTGCCATGAGTTGCTTCCTTGACTCCTGGAGTTTATGCTTTTGAATGGGAGCCAATGATCACTTGTTGAACTTGCCATTGCCATGCCATTATTCCTACACCGTTGGTCATGATATTTTCCATCAATGACAAACACACATACTCTGCACTATTGGTCATGATATTTTCCATCAATGACAAACACACATACTCTGCACTATCTCTTCTGATCTTATCGAGCTTACTCTGTTGCGTCTTCCCAAAATACTTCTGGTGCCCACCTGACACATTCTTTCTATACTTAAGCCATCGTTGTTGTTGTATTTGCCATCAATGACAAGAATACGCTACCTGTAAAACATGCCAACATTCTTGGGTAATACACTGACTTCGGATCCTATATCTAGTATGATATCTCCCATGTTGAAATCTCTGATGTTAGCATTCAGCCTGAACTCTCTACTTGTTTTTCTCCTTGTATGTAGGTGATTGACTGTTTTTTGTTCTAGTTTTTCTTTTGTCTCTATGCTACATCTTTCTAATATGTTTTGCAATATTTTGAATGATGATGGATCATTCAATAATTTCACACATGATTTCAAAAATCCTTTGATTATGATTACATGTCTGAGGTGCTACATTTCTTTAGTATGATCTAACAATGGAGGCATCTCGTACTCTAGAGCCTTTTTATTCTGTTGCACAGTTGAATTTGATGCAATGTTGTCCTTCTAAAATTCTTGTCTAGATTTCTTAAATATCTCCTTCTCATTCCACGTGTCGAACTACTTACTTGGTTTTCTTCTCTTCTTCACCCACTTGTTTTGTATTGGTTCTTGTCGAACTGCATCATTCCCTATTTTATCTCCTCCGTTGGTAACTATGTTGATGATTTGTCCTTCATCCCTTGCTTCGACTAAAATCCATTGCACATTTTGGCTGTTTTGATTCCTCTTTTCCTGGATCTTTCCCAGTAATGTTGAACATTCTTCCATGTCATGATCCGATGCACGACAACACATGCAAGTTGCTAGTGGAAGTGGACATTCTCTTTCATAATTCCCCGATTGTTGATAGTTGTGACATACCACTGGTCCTCTACCTCTTTTGAATCCTCCTATTTCTCATCCTCCACCTATGTAGCCATCTTGATCTCCTCTCAGCGCATTATAATGAGGCATTTGATTGTACTGTGTGGTATTTAATGAGGTTGCGTTGTGTTGTACTATGGTTGCACAATATTATATGGTTGTTGCGCAGTATTATACTACTGTTGTGCAATGTTGTATGGAGATGGAACTTGGTTAAAATATGGTGGGGATTTCCCAATCATCATTTATGCCTGCACCCTATATGCATTTGATGTGCTCTCTTGCATCAAATCCATAGTTCTACAATCTTTGTCATCGTGGCCCACTGACTTGCAAAAGCTCCAATATGAACTCTCTAGTACTGTCTAGTGTTTCTGCATCATTGGGAAATGATAAGGATCATGGCCTGGTTTCTTACAGATTTCACACCATAGTCCTCCTGTCGGTAGCGGATTTGGCATTCCTACTCCCATATACTGCACGAATATTGGACATTCGTTCTTGTGGTGTCCTTCGGTTCTGCATGTGGTACACCAAACAACTTCTCGTTTGTCCTTACTTTTGTTTTGGTTCATGTGGTACACCAAACAACTTCTCGTTTGTCCTTACTTTTGTTTTGGTTCAATTGGAACGTTAATTTCTTCAAATCCTCCTTCATCTCTTTGATGGTTGGATTCGTCTACTAATATTGGTTTTCCTCCAGTTGCAGGGATTCCTACAGAGCCTCTTCTTGTGTATGAAAATTTTGTTGTCATAATGGGTATTTTAAGTGTGGTAGCAACAAGTTGACGAACATGTGCTTGTGTTTCATGTCGTTCATAAGGTACTTCAAATTTCTCTTCAGTTGCTTGAATCTCTAGTTAATCTCCCATACATATTCTCTTGGTTTCTGTCTAATTTATATCATCTCGTTCATGTACTGATCCTCTGAACTTGGCTTTTGGAACTCATTTATCAACAATTTCTTGATGTCCGCAATCGTTCGGGTTGTCCCTGGTGGATTTTTTGTAAATATACTCATATACAAATCCAATGTGTGATCCCTTAGTCTAATCAATAATTGTGCAAGTTTAGTGTCTTCATCTATGATTTTTTTTTCTTCCCAAATATTTTCACAAATGAACAAATGTTTTTTCAGGTCCTTCGATGCTTTTCCTTTGAATTCTAGTAACCTAATGGTGGGATTGTGTCCTGCCATCCTGAATGTTGAACTACTACCTATGCATGGTGTAGATACTTGACTAGTGCTTCCTAAACTGGCTCCTCCATTTGTTGTTCCATGTGTAGATGTACTTCCTGCTGTCTTTCTTCTCCCGAAATTCAGTTGTATAAATGGTGGTGTTCTCTTTGGTGTATTAGTCTCACATCGGTTTATGGGTTCCACATTGACATTAATATGGATAAGATTGATTCCTTCTCTTCCCGCTCTTGGACCTCTCATCTTCCTCTCATCTTTTGTGTGCAGGATTTCCTCAATCAGCTCCATAGCCAGAGATCCTCTACCTCTTGTTCATCACTCACCAAGACTTCCCTCGTGTCTACGACTCTCTTATTGGTATTTACCTTGTATTGGTAGGGTGCTCCACTATGCATCTTTCCAGCTGTCGCCATGATCCTCTTGATATAGTCATCATCCATCATGATTGGGTCCAAGGGTTCCTCCTTCTTCCCTTTATCCATTTCTCCTTCCATTTCTCCTCTTTATGTCAGTGCTTCCCCCCTTCCCCCATGCACAAAGGGAAGTTTAGCTATATGAATCCACTGTCATTACGCCTTTTTTATATAAAATTATATTAATAGAAGTATGTAGGGATATAATATACCTTCCTCAAGGCCCTTGTATAAATTCTTTATCCGCTGCGATGTATGACTTTGCCGTGTCTACTGAAAATTCTGTTATAAATCCTACTACAATTTTTTCAAGCCAAAAATCTACTAAGCAGGTGAATTTATTGTTCACCTACTATAACTTATCAATCTGAACTGAGGTCCACTCTAAATGTTGGATCAATTTTGTTTCATGGTTATCCTTCAACCTCAATATCCACTCCTGCAATACGTGTGGAAAATCACAGAAAAAGACTTCATGTAAATCAATAAACACATACTTCTCAAGGTATTTGTGTAGTGTTACTCTAGGGTTTCTATTATCCTTCTACGCAAACTCCAACTCCTTTTTCTTCAGCCAACTTTTGATCTCTGGTTTTGTGGGATTCCATAGTCTCAACATCCCCTTCTAGCGGCTCATTCTTTTCTTCTCCTCCTCGTCTGCTTCTGTATTCTCTTGACCCGTCTTCCACAGATCTTACGTATTAGATCCCATCTACTCAATCCTTTACTTTTCCAACCAATGACAACAAAACCATTTGTTGGTTACTATTTATATGTTTGAGTTTATATCTTTAATCTACTTGACCCAGGGTTCATCTTTGCTAGGATTCCAACAAAGCCTCTAAAAATATTGACCCTCCTAGTAAAACAGAAGGCAACGCAATGCACAGAGAATGATGCATAGTCTAACCTGATATAGTATTAATGGGTGGCTACAATACTCACATGTTTGTAGTACAGGATTGAGTGAGGATTTGATAAATGTGTGCTGAGATTTCCATTTTAACTTATTAACACAATAAACTATTATTCGTGATTGTACTGATATATAACTAAATCATTCATTTAGCATATCAATAACTACTGAAGACAACAAAGAAAACACATTCATTCAATCACATAACACAAGTTTTATCGTGGTTGACCCCCCCTGGGATACCTCCAAAAAGATCTGGCTCTCAAGCTCTTTTATTATAGAAGTTCCAAAACTATAGCATCATGCACTTACAACTCCTCTTAGTTGGGTCGAGATCTATTATGAGGCAGACTACATCACACCAGGCTCCTTGTCCTATGACCTAACCATGAATATCCATGCTCTCGACTCCCCTCTATCTCAACAGCTTAAAAAAAGGTTACAATAAGGTTCTTGCTAACTAATGGTTCCAAAAAATATCCTCTCTGTAAATGCCTCTAAGTGTCTCTATATATCCATTTCTGGCTCATCAACCCTTACAATGTATTAAAAAATACCTAACCCTAGAAATGTTACTTCTTCTATGCATACATGCGTGTTGCTCTTCCTTCTAGCTGTCGATTTCCTTGTGCATGCCTTATTTCCAAAAATCACCTTTCTTTCCTCTTTGGCCTACTTCCAACATGGATTAAAGAAATCCTTATATGGGCTAAAACAGGCTCCAAGAGCTTGGTATTAAAAACTAGACAAGTATTTTCACCAACAAGGATTCAAAAGGGGAACTGTTGATAACAACTTATACGTCAAGGCTAAAGGTAATGATTAGTTAATTATTGTCATGTATGTTGATGATATTATCTTTGGCAGTAACATTGAAGTAATGAGTAAGAAGTTTGAAACTGCAATGTAGTAAGAGTTTGAGATGTTTATGTTGGGGGAACTCTCCTTTCTTGGTTTACAGATTCATCAATTAGAAAGAGGAATTTTTGTTTCTCAAAGTAAATATCTCAAGAAAATCTTGAAGAAGTTTGACATGGAAAACTGCATACTCGTAAACACTCCTATGACTACCAGTTTCAAACTCAACAAAGATGACGATGCTACATAAATGGATCAAACCATGTATAGGTCTATGATAGGAAACTTACTATATCTCACATCTTCAAGGCATGAGATCATACAAGCAATAGGTTTGGTAGGAAGATTTGAAGAAAATCCTAAGGAAACTCATGTTCTTGCAGTTAAAAGAATATTTAGATACTTGCAAGGCATTATTGATTATGTCTTGTGGTATCCAAAATACACATACCTCAATCTTAGAGCTTATATAGACACAGAATGGGCAGGAAGTATTGATGATAGAAAAAACGCTAGTGGAGGCACATTCTTCCTTAGTAATTGTTTAGATTCCTAGCTTAACAAGAAACAAACTTCCATTTATCTCTCTACATTTGAAGTTAAATATATAGCTGGAAAATCCTGTTGTACTCAAGTGTTTTGGATTAAAAACAATCTCAAGGCTATTAAATTTTCCTATGATCAACTTGTCTCCATCATGTGTGACAATACCAATGCTATAAATATCTGTAAAAAACATGTTCAACACTCTAAGACTAAGCATATACCAATCAAATATCATTTTCTCAAAGAGCAGGTTCAGGATCAGGTGGTCAAATTAGAGTATGTTCCTTCCAAGGAGAAGATTGAAGATACTTTTACCAAGACATTACGAAGAGAACCCTTTGAATATCTCAGGAATAAGTTGGAGGTGATCTCATCTTCCCTTATTTAGTAAAGAACACAATTCATTACTTAGAAAAGTGCCCCATATTCTATTGCATTAGTGATAAGTTTGATTTTGTGTAAATGTTCACACTTGAAGTTCCAATGGCTCTCAATGGTATTATGTTTAAGGATGATTCTATGATGTAAAGTGGATTGGAGGAGAGAATAGTCAATGACTCTCTTTGTCATTCTTGTCAAAGGGGGTGAATAACGAAACCCTGATGTTGATGCACATTGAAAAGGGGGAGTAGTTTAGCATATTTATTTGGTATTTGTGCACATCGAAAGGGGCAGAAGCTATCAATTGTGCACATTGAAAATAATGAAACCCTTATGTGGATGAAAATTGAATATTGATTTGGAATTGCACAAATTGAAAGGGGAGTATCTTGTGATTGCACACATTGAAAGGGGGAGAAGCTTGTAGTTGCATACATCGAAGGGGAGTAGCTTAGCATAAAGGCCATTATTTTGGTAATCACCTTTTATAATAGAGAAGAAGGCTCTTTTGGTTTCCATCAATGAAAAAGGGGGATTTTTTTGTGCATATATTTTCTTTGATGTCAAAATGATAATGGATATGGTCAATTATAGTGCAACATTAGACATAGGAAATCTTGAAAGCATGAAAAAAAAAGTGCGTAGAAGGATCGAAGGATGAAAGGATAAATGGCATAGAAAATATGACACAAAGTATGGTGCACACACATAGGAAGTCATGAAAGGATGAAGATATAAGTTTGCAAAAGGATTGAAGGATGAAAGGGTCAATGGAGTAGAATAAAATATCTAGGGTTCTTTGAACTACTGCGATGAATGGTGTAGTGGAGTGTGACAAGACCAATTCAGTGCAATAGAATGGGCTGCAACAAAATGTATGGGAGTTGGAAAGAAGAAAATATGCAGGGTCCATCACCCATTATGATGAATGGCATAATGCAGTGTGATGAAATGAATCCCATGTGACAAGCGATAGAATGAGTGGAAGTTTGGTATTCAAGTGAGTGAGTGACCAGGGAGTGCTAATAGTCTAGTGGGGTGACCGGGTGAGTGTACTAGAGGGAAATTCCTATAGGATGAAGGCTTGTGACTTGAGTCTTGGGATCTTATTATATATGGAAATAGGTGCTTTGTAGACTAGAATGTGAATTGTTGCATCATTCTTTAGAAGATGTTTTGATAAGACTAGGTTCTATTGTTGGAGATGATTTGGAGCTCATTCATAGGAATATTTGGTCCATTTTGTTTAGTCCAAGAATGTCTAGATATAACTAGATCACATTTTTTCTTAATTTAGATAGAAGTATGTCCACATATAAATAACTGGACCTTGATCTGGTCAAGATATGTCCGCAATATAATCGTCATGCGTCCACATACTTTATTTAGAAATAAATGTAACTAACATGACTTTGATATAGTCAAGATATGTCCGTAATATAGTTTTTATGCATCCACATACAAGATGTAGAACTCAAGAAAAAATATTATTGTTATCACCAAAAAATTTCTCATATCAATACAAACAATGGATGGAGAAAAAAATAGCACTGATACAACATATTCCCAACATTTAAAGAATCAACTCTAGCAATATGACCACAACTGCAATATACCAGATGAATAATAATATCTGAAACATAAATATTTAGCAAGTATTAATGGAAAAACAAGATTATAACTAGAAAAATACCTGAATAACACCAAAAATAACACCTTTATTAAAGATAGAAATGTTCACTTGCCTCTTTGAGGGGAAAACCTATAGCGGAGTAGAGATCTGTTACAATAATATCTAGGACAAAAATATCCAATACCTCCTACTCTTATTTATGCTAATTCTACCTTCTAAGGAAACTTCTAGAGGAATATATTTCTAAAATGGAAAGCTTCTATTAGGTATTCTTACATTGACTCATTCTCCTTTATTTATTAGGCCTTATCAACTAATGTCGGCCTTTATTACAAGAGTTTCCTCTCCAACCTAAATCAAGGCTCTAGCCTAGACTAGTTGATTAACCCTAACAAACATAAAGTCTAATTGATTTTAATTTTAGCGTTAATTCTAAGTGGCTTGTTTTAAGTCAGAGGAAACGGAAATGAAACTAGTGGTGTGAATGGGCGAAAAATAAGGAGAAACAAATGAATGTTGAAAGTAAAATTACTTCTAATTGACAATAATGATTTTCAACTAACTCTTTAACCAACTTTTTGTAACTACTTTTTTCTAAGATCTTTTAAAAGAAAACCTAAAACAAGATTTCGCTCGACTATGAGCTACTTAATGCTCTAAGCAGTCAGTAAAGAACTTAAGAAAATAACTCTTTTTCCTGATAAACAAAGTAACTAACCCAACTACTTAACCAAACAAAGAAATGAAATCTTTTTTACTTTTTTATATGCTTCAAACAAGAAACTTGAAATGATTTCTTTTTCTTTTTCTTTAAAGCACACGAAAGGGAAAGAAGTAAAAAAAAAAGACATGACCAAGACTCACCTCTGGCCCACTGCAGATCCTAGGGAGTCACTGAAGACACCAAACAATCTGATCACAAAAACTCAAAGACTTGCCTAGAAAACCCTTTTTAAATAAAACACAAGAAATCTTTTAAAAAGATAATCAAATTGAAATCAAACCTAGGATTCAACTATAAAAATAGAGACTCTGTACGTAAACAAGAAACCTCTGAGAAGTAAGACTTCAATAAGGTAAGAGGTTGATTGCCTCTTCTTTAAGAAAATATTTCTTGACACAGGCACACAACTGACACCTAAGCAGCTTGCGTATGTACGTGGTTTGTCTAAAAAGTAGGGTGCATATGTATGCGTGAAGACCCACTGCAGGCCACGTACACCTCTGTAACTTCTCAAAAAAGAAAACAAATAGGAAGGATGACAAGGCAAGGAGAAATGGTATGGCACCAACAGGTGACTAGAATCCCTTAAAGATTCAGCTGACTCAAAAAGAAACTCAAAAGGTAATTAAACCAATCAAATGCCCAAAAATCTGCTAAAACCCTAGAGGCTTCCCCAGTATGGTTGCCAATTTTTCTATAGTGAGAAAACCCCTCTATGGACTACACTAGGGTTCAACATGTAGGTAGATCTAACCATCTAAAAGTATCCTACTCTTTAGACTACCCCGAACATACCCCACAATCATACACGAAATACAAAGTGAAAAGATCCGGTAACTCTACCTTAAACTCCACGTCTGGTATTGATCCTCTGGTGTTTGTTAGCTCTGCTGACTAGAAGCCTCCTCCCAAGACTCATGAACATTCACAAAAAGACAAACAACGAACTACAAACATGCATCTCATATATGAATTATGGGTTAGATGTTAGCATAAATCATAAATCAAACATAAATATTAGACACATCATGTTTCGGGATAGAAAAAGTATTCCTTTTATTGATATCACAAAGTTTACCTACAATGAGATCGATGAATCCTCCACGAACCTGGTCCAGGCTGCTCTTCACCAAGCTCCAACTATGCTTCCACGTATATTTCTCCTCTCACACTTCTTGTAAGGAAATGGCATAGGCTTATGATGGAGAAAAAAGGCAAAATTGGGCAATTCTGATGCAAATCTCACAAGGTGGCTTCAATTTAATGGTGCAAGGAGGGGATGTGAAACGGGTAGAGTTTCACTGTTCTTATGTGTGGATGTGGAATGAGACCCCAACACCTCCTTTTATATGACAAAAGGATGGTTATTCTGTTGGGTGACGAGTTATAAGCAGTCAATTGGTTGGGAAACTACCCAATAGCCCGTAATCTCAACAAGTTCCTTGAAAATTTTTAATTTTTGCAACATTTGTGGGTATACACGGGCTCTAATGATGCATCTAGCATACATACATGGGCTGTTGTGGTGAAGCAAGCGTGTGTACATGAGTAGTAGTGGTGCATGGTGTGTACATCTTCAAAAATATTGTTTTTAAGAAGATTTGTTCAGTGATGGCTTGGAAAAAATAGCAAGTAAGAGGGCCAAATGCCAGGTATGCATGTATGGTGAAATTTAGGGTTATAACAAATAACATATGCATAACAAAAATATTTATAAATAATTAATGAAACAACAAGATTATAGCTAGATCAATACCAGAATAACACTAGAAAGAACACCTTTATTAAGATAACAATGTTCACTTTCCTCTTCGAGGGGGAAACTTCCAACAGAGCAAATATCTATTACAATAATCTTTGAGAAAAAAATATCCAATACCCCCTACTCTTATTTATACTAATTCTACCTTCTAAGAAAACTTCTATAGGAATATATTTCTAGAAGTGGAAGCTTCTATTAGGTCTTCTTACATTGACTTATTCTTCTTTATTTATTAGGACTTATTAACTAATGTCGGCCTTTATTACATAGAAAACATATCTTTCTAACTAATCACCCATCAAGAGGGGTTAGGATCAGATCCTAACATGCCCCTCCCCTGCAAGAGCAACCTTGTCCTCAAGGTTAAAGGTGCAAAAACTGCTAGAGTATGGTTGTTGGTTCCCAAGTCACATCCTCTGGTGATGTGTCCTTCCACTTGATCAACACTTCATTGATAGTTCTACCATGAAATTGACATTCACAAGAATTGAGGACTACTTTTGGTTGGATTAAAATGGATCCTTATTCATCTAATTCCAAAAGGATGGTTTGGACCCTGCAATTATGTATGACGACTTTATTTAGACAGGGAACATGGAAAATCAAATGGATTTTTGAAGTAGCTAGAAGGGATAATTTGTAGGCCACTGAACTAATAAGCTTGATGATTTGGTAGGGCCCATAAAACTTGGGTTCCAACTTGTGATGTACATGGGATTTGATAGATGTTTTTTTGTAAGGTTGGATCCCAAGAAAAACTTGATTACCTTCCTGAAAAACCATTTCTGAATGATGTTGGTCTACTTGTTGCTTCATGCAATTTTGGGCCATGTGGAGGTTATCCTTTAGATCCTCTATGGTGGTTGTTCGACCTTGCAAAATTGTAACAACATATTGGACCTTTGATGTTCCTAGAATATAGGTAGTGATTGTAGGTTGGAGTTGACCATACACTACTTCATATGGGGTCATTTTAGTGGTCATATGATAGGAAGTATTGTACCACCATTCTCATTTTAGTGGTCATATGATAGGAAGTATTGTACCACCATTCTTCCAAGGAGAGCCATTGCACCCACTAGTGTTGTTTGTTTGAAGGAAAACACTGCAAGTAGGTTTCCAAACATTTGTTGACCAATTTTGTATGAGTGTTATATTGGGGGTGATAGGTTGTGCTCATGTTTAGTTGGGTGTCTTGCAATTTAAATAGCTCTTGCCAAAATATGTTGGTGAAAGTTGGGTCATGATAAGATAAAATAGAGGTAGGCATGCCATGTAACTTGAAATTATGATCAAGAAAAACCTATGCTACTAGTACCAGTGTGAAAGGGTGGGGAAAGGTACACAAATGAACATACTTGGAGAGACGATCAACCACCACCATGATGACAGACTGTTTCCTAGCTTTAGGAAGGCCCACTATAAAGTACATGTGTATATTTGTCCACATAGAAGCTGGAATGGGTAGGGGTTGTAGGGCTCTTGAAGACTTGATAATTTCACCTTTATTATGTTGGCACACCTCACATTAGGTGAAAAGTAAAGGATATCCTTCTTCATGCCTTCCTAGATAAAATAATTATGGACGCGAGCATAGGTCTTTTGCAAGCCTGAATGTCTCACAATATCTTATGAGGGAAACTCATTTAAGAGCCTCAACTTGAGTGTTGAAGAGGAAGATAGAACCAGATGATCCTTATATCGTAGAATATTTTCCTTACAGGTGTATCCGATGGGAGGATTAGGGTCTTCCTGAAGGCATTGACTTATCTTGGAGAGATTCAAGTGAGTTAGCCACTCTTGGTGTACTTCTTCCATCCAATCAAGGACCAGTAAGAATAAGGAAAAGAGGGATCTATCCTCCTCATGTTGTCTAGACAATGCATCAACTACTATATTATCTTTTCCCTTTTTATATATTATTTCATAATCATAACCCAACATTTTGGTTAGTGTTGTTGGGAAAAACACCCTACAGACTAGCAAACTAGGGTCAGAC
>CBVK0100240894.1:0-13328 GCA_900067695.1 Picea abies | reverse complement strand
AAAAGGATCTAATCATCATCATTAAATTAACCATATCGTGGGCCCAACATGGAGTGACTGCCATCAAGTACTTGGACCATGATGTGGCAGATGACACTAAATTTCTAGTCCTAGTGTCCCATATTTACCTAGAAAGCAGGGGAGAAGGCTCATCAAACATGCCACTGTTAGAGCCGACACAAAGGATTATGGGGTTATATAACACTGACATCATGAACTTACTAGATGCCCCACACTTTGGGAGGGGAAAGAATATCAACACCTGCGTTAAGAAACTGATTGCACAAGTGCATGGCAGAATCTTATGGATGGATAGGTCGGTGCCTATCACTGTGGGCCTCATTGCAGGAATCACAGGGCTACCCACATATGGAGAAAATCCAAAGTAGTACCAGGAGGATAAGACCAAAGCTAAGGCCATCTCAGATGAGATCAAGGCCAAGTATGGTGCGGAGCAGGGTAATAGGGGCATCAAGATTAGTGACATCAATGATCTTGCAACAAGGCTTGCCACCAGACTCCTTAGATGAAAAATAATGCACAAGTGTCAAAAAGAGGAAGTACTGAACGATGTGGTCGCCACCACCATGCACTTTGAAAAGGGGAGCTCGATGAGATGGGGCCCATACCTTCTAAATTCATTCTTGGAGGATTGCAAGGACACATAGGATTGGGGCTATGAGTTCTAATACTTGTGGTTACTCATCCTCATTGGCCTCATTGGCTGGAAGGAACCAGTCTATAGAAAGTACCTGGAGAGACCAAGGAAATGTGGTGCAACATGCTACGTCTCATTACACAACAACATAGACCCTAAGAGAAAGAAGACAAACACAAACATCTTTGCGAGGTGTTTCACAGAAATGAAGGACCTCATTGCAAATACATGGCACATAACACCACAGACTGTCCAGAAGTTTGGACAGGTTGCAAACTTTAGGGAAACAAGCCATAGTTTATGGATGCAATAAAAGTGAGATGAAGCCTTGAATGTCTACAACTCAAATACTGCGTCATGTCTGAAGAAATCCGGAGAGAGGTCCAAGAGTGGCTCAAAGAATGGAAGGTATCGGAGATTCCAACCATGGTACCAAGCTCACAAACTCAGACGCAGGGAAGACTAGCCCTAGCACACCAAACAGGCACCAATGGGGTCAGAACTAAAAATAAAAGTGCCCAAGGCCAAGAGGGGGAAAGCACCCCAACCAATAAGAAACCACTAACACAAAATAGGCCACCAAGGGGATGTACACAGGATCCACTATGAAGAACAACCACCAATACACTCAACAAAAGAAGTGTGTGTGGAAGAAACAGGCGTAGGGACATAGAAAATTCTCGAGGAGTAATAACAAGGGACAGGAACACAGGATATTCCTGACGCAGGAGAAATAGGTCATACACTCAATGAAAGAAGTGTGTGTGGAAGAAACAGGCGTAGGGACACAGAAAATCCCTGAGGAGGAATAACAAGGGAGAGGAACACAGAATATTCCTGACGTAGGAGGAGATACCTAGAGGCCCACTAGTCCTGAGCCATCAGCCACCCAGGAGAAGTGGCCAGGGGAGTACACCAATGGTGGATGAGAGAAGGAAAAGGACCACAAGCCACATAGCCATATATCACTAACCCCAGATGATGTGGAGTTAGTGGTGACAACAATCAAGGAGAGACTGACTGAGGTGTGGGATAATGCAGAGAAGCACAGGGCCTCAATTGCAGACCAAGTGCAAGAATTCAAAGTTGCGCTAGAGAAGCTAAGGATCAAGACAACACATGCACCAAAAGTTTCTCTAGAGAAACTAAGGATCAGGACAACACATGCAAGCGAAGGAAGGAGTGTCAGTCCCAAAAACAATGTAATTTGCAGTGCATGAGAGCACCAATTTCATCATCACACTGGAGATGATGTTCCTTGATGAAGAAACAACATGAAAACCATTAAAGGACATAGAGACGTTGGTTGTGGCATTGGCCAATATTCCAACAAAGGTGCTATATAAACTTCAAGTAGAAGTTGCGCAGGAGATTCGGTCTAGAGAAAGAGAGGACACGACAAACCTGTAGGTAGCCCAAACATAGAATATATCAATGAAATAAGCCCTCAACCTTGAAGCGCAATGGAAAGAGAGACTGCAACAAAGAGTGGAGCAGATGGAGAATCAGATCCACGGGTTGTTTCAAGCAATTACCAAAAACACAAATGATGAGGCAGGGTCATCAAAAGAGAAGTTACATAGGATAGAGCAGACTATCCAGAAATATAAGGAGAAAATTAAAGATCTAGAGGAGTGTGTCACACCCACTACTCCTCCATAAGTTAGAGCGCAATGAGAGCAGGAGGCAAAAACAATGGCGAAGGACATCAACCAAAGTATACAGACAGTCATTGAGCTATTAGAGAAGAGAGTGCAACTCTGGACTCACCTCCTAGAGGATGGGAACCTCCAAGAACTCCAAGAGAAGGAAAATAAACTCCACGCATCAATGGAAGAAGTGAAGAAGCAATAGAAAATGGTGTCACTACCAAAAACAATTAAGACTACCACTGAATTGAAGGCTCTGTAGTTGGAAGATAGAGCACTGCAAGTGCAAAAAACAACAAGACAAGCGATGTTGGAGCCCCTACAAGAAAAGACGGAGCAGCTGGTCATGGAGAGCGACGCAGCTAGAAGAGCATTGAGAAGATCGGAGCCAAGGGAGGAGATATGCTACAGTCTCTTATCATAGAACAGGTGGTCACCAATATTGCCAAAAAGAGCAGTCAGGCTCAAAAACAGTGCCAACGAATAACAAAAATGTATGACACACTGCAACAAGCAATATCTGAAGAAAGAAGCAAGTAGTGACAGTTGCATGAGTCAGGAAGTGACTTGAGATGAGTCACGGTGTCAATGTTGGGGGCCTATTGGGCACATATCCATTTTGGGGAAAAGGAACGATGTGGAGGAAAGATAGTTGGCAGAAAGGCATGTGAGACACACATGAAAGAAGATGGGAAAGAAGGACAACTGGCAAGAAAAGCAATGGACGAAAGGAAAATGCGCATGCAGAGGAGAAAGGTGCGCAAGGCCAACATGCAAGAAGACCTAACTAGGTTAGGGTTTTGGTAAGAGAATGTAACGACTGATGAGCCAAAAATAGATATAAATAGACACCTAGGAGGTCTAGGGGGGGATGATGATTGTGTGTTACTCGTGTGAGATAGAGTAACAGGTATGTAACACGACTATAATCTGATACCTTTTTGTAAGTTGTGGAGCTATGGGAGAGAAAAGTAACTAGACCTTGAGGGTTATATCAGAGGATGAGGAGCCTGGTGCGATCTAGTCAACCTCGTAAAGGTCAAGGAGTATGTTTTGTGAATGTATGAATGAAGTTGTGGTGCGCTCGACGCCATATATGACAGAACCATAATAAAAGAGGTTAAGAGAAAAATCTTTGTGGACGTAGCCCAGGAGGGGGTGAACCACGGTAAATCATGTGTTATGTGGAATGCTTATTGTTCATGTCTTTGTTGTCAATGGTTAGATCTTAGATGAATGTCTTGATGAAGTAGTTATATATGTTGACTTACATGCATGAATAAAGAATGACATAATAGCTAAGATAGATGAATGATATAGTAATTGGTTGAAGATCACATAGTACAATCCCATATGTCCACTGATTCCAAGGCTGCAAGAACCTGAGCATTGCATCCACCCATAGAACTATCTCGGGTGAGACTGCATAGTGCACTCTATGTACTGTGTTGCCTTCTGGTTTACTAGGAGGGCCGATAGTTTTAGAGGCTTTGTTGGACCCCTAGTAGACTTGAACCTGGGTCAACTCATGTTAAAAGTATAACTAAGATAAGCAACCAAAAAATGGTTCTGTTTCTAGTTGGAAAATCATAGGATTGAGTGGATGAGATCTGTTGAAGAGTTGTTAAAAGAATGTCGGATCCGTTGAAAAACTGTTAAAAGCATGTAAGATCTGCAAAAGGCGTGTCAAAAGAAGACTGAATCAGACGACAAGAAGGTGAGATAATGTGCCGCTAGAAGGGGATGTTGAGACCTTGGAATCCCACAAAATAAGAGATTGAAAGCTGGTTGAAGACAAAGGAGCTAGAGTTTACGTAGAAAGATAACATAAACCCTAGAGTAACACCGTGCAAATATCTTGAGAATTATGTGTTTATTGGTCTTCATGAAGTATTTTTCTGTGATTTTCCACACTTATTGCAGGAGTGGATATTGAGGTTGAAAGATAACCACACAAAAATCGGATTCAAAAGTTAGAGTGGACCTCAGTTCGGATCGTGCAGTTATAGCAGGTGAATAACAAATTCACCCGCGTAGTAGATTTTTGGCTCGACAATATTGTATCAGGATTTATAACAGAATTTGCAATAAATACCGCGAAGTTTTACAATGCAACAGAGAAAGAGTTTTTACACGGTCCTCGAGGAAGGTATATGAGATCGTTGTAAACTTTTATTTAGATATTTCTCTATAACAAAGGTGTAATGACAATGGAGTTAGATAACTAAACTTCCCTGCGTGCACAGGGGAAGGGGGGAAGCACTGACAAAAAGAGAAGAAATTGAAGGAGAAATGGATAAAGGAAAGAAGGAGGAAGCCTTGGACCCAATCATGATGGAAGACGACCAGATCAAGTAGATCATGGCGACAACTAGAAAGATGTGCAGTGGAATACTCTACCAATACAAGGTGAACACCAAGAAGAGAGTCGTAGCTACGAGGGAAGGCTTGGAAAGTGATGAAGCGGAGGTAGAGGATCTTCGAGATGTGGAGCAGATTGAGGAAATCCTGCACGCGACATATGAGAGGAAGACGATAGGTCCAAAACCAAGAAAAGAAGGCAACAATCCTATCCATATTAATGTCAGTGGGCAACCCATAAAACCATGTGCGACTAATACACCAAAAAGAACACCACCATTTAGACAACCGAATTTCGGGAGAAGGAAAACAACATGAAGTACATATATACAAGGAACAACAACTGGGGGAGCCAGTTCAAGAAACATTAGTCAAGTATCTACACTGTGCAGAGGTAGCAGTTCAATATTCAGGATGGAAGGACATGATCCCACCATTCGATTACCAAAATTTTGAGGAGAGGCAGTAGAAGACCCTAAGAAACACTTGTTTATTCGTGTAAATATCTAGGAAGGAAAACTGATCAATGATGAAGACACTAAACTTGTGAAGCTAGCTATCACATTAAGAGACTGCACACTAGACTGGTACATGAGTCTAGACATAAAAAGTGCACCTGGGATGACAAGGACACTAGCAGACATTAAGAAATTATTGATTAACGAGTTCCAGAAGCTGAGCTCAGAGGATCAATACATGAACGAGATGATATAAATCCAACATAAACATGGAGAATCTGTCTGGAAAATTGACCAACGATTTAAATGTCTAAAAGGGAAATTGAGGTATTCCATGACTGACATGTAGCATAGGCATATTTTTGTGAATTATTTGTTACCACACCTGAAATACCCACTCAGAAAACAAAAATTCCAATCTCAAACAGAGGCTTTGCAGGGATCCTTACAAATGGAGGAGAATCAGTACCACAAGACAAATCCATCTATAGGCGAGTTGAAGGAGGATCTGAAGAATCTTACCTTTCAACTCAATCAGAATAAGGGTAAGGACAAGTGCGAAGTTGTTTGGTGTACCACATGTAGAACAAAAGGGAACCATAAGAACGAATGTCCAACATTCGCGTAGTATATGGAAACAAGGAAGGAAAATCCATTGCCGACAGGAGGACCTTGGTGTGAAATTTGCAAGATACACGGGCATGATCCATATCATTTTCCTATGATGCAAAAATACCATATAGTACCAAAGAATGCATACTGCACTTTTTTCAAGTTAGTAGGCCACAATGACTAAGACTACAGAACCATGGATCTAATGAGGGAAAGGATGTCAAACAATTATAGGGTGCAAGTCGAAATGATGATAGGGAAAGCTTCACCTCAATTTAATCAAGCACCACCACAGTATAATATTGTGCCACAATTGTATAACAATGCACAACCCTAGTATAACACTATGCAACCGCAGTATAACCCTGCGCAGTATAATCAAGTACCTCAATACAATATCATGTGAAGATCGCGCTGGGTACAGAGGAGGAGTAAGATGTAGAGGAGGATTTGGACATGGAAGAGGTCCAACAGTGTGCCATAACTGCCAACATCCAGAGCACTATGCAAGATAATTCCCTCTACCACTTGCAACATGCATGTATTGTCATGCAGTAGATCATGACACAGAGGATTGCACAACACTGTTGGGGAAGATATAGGAGAAATAGAATCAAAACAATTAGAACGTACAATGGATCTCTACATAAGCTAGAGAATATGGAAGGACATCAACATAGTGATGCACGGAGGTGCTAAAATAGGCGATGATGCGGCGAAACAGGAACCAGTATAGCACCAGTGGATTAAGAAAAACATCAAGCCACCCAAGTGATTTGATGCAGAAAAGGAGAAGGATACCTTTAAGGAGGCCAGACAAGAATTTCTCAAGTAGAATGTTTCATATACATCTATCTTGCAACATACCCAAGAAGTCCCAACGTATGAAATGCCAACAACATTGGACCATATCAGTGAAGTCCACCTGGGAAACCAAGTAAGTTGTATTAAAACTTTCCTGCAATCCTGTATTCAATTATTTAAGGACCCATCATCTGTTATTGTACTACATAATTTGTTAGATAGATGTACCACAAAATATAAGGGAAAGATAGAATAGAGGATAGTGAATCGACTCCATGCCAAAAGGAGAACCAATAGAGAGTTTAGATTGAATGCCAACATCAGAGATTTTAACATGGGCGATTTGATATTAGATCTGGGATCTAAAGTGAATGTATTACCCAAAAAGACATGGAAATGCATGGGAGAACCTACCTTAGGCTACTCACCAGTCGAACTAAATTTAGCAAACCAACATAGAGTTCTACCAATAGGGAGGATGAAAGGAGTGATAGTAGATCTGGACGGAGTGCACACTAAGGAAGAATTCGAAGTGATTGAAATCGTGGACGACACAACACCATATCCAACATTATTTTCGAAGTGATTGAAATCGTGGACGACACAACACCATATCCAACATTATTGGGATTGGATTGGGCGTTTGACAATCAGGCGATAATCAACCTAAATACCAGGAAGATGATATTTGAGTCTGGTGAATACAGGGTTATCGCACCCCTAGATCCATCAGAAGCCGAAATATTTGTGGAACCAACATGTCTAGATCTGAAATAAATTAACCAGTTGTACCGGACCACCACGCGCACAAAATATTACATTAGCCCAACTTCCCATGGTGTACTTAGCTAGAGAAGTATCAGATCATGTGCTTCCGACTCAGAAACTAGTCTAGAGAATTGGCAGCAATGCCTACATGAGGTCTAAACCAAAAGATGCACCCGAATAGACCATGCAGTAAGGTGGGTTGGGACAGAAGTCAGAGAACCTCCAAGTTTCCATGGAATCAATGACTTGGAAGAATTCCTAACAAGCTATGAGGACGAAGTATCAGATAGTCAAATATTGTTAGCTCTCGAAATCACACTTAAGGCTACACATGAAAGATGGTGGGGTTTACACAAAGAGAAAATCAAGGATTGGTACCAATGTAAAAAGTTATTGTGCATTAGGTTTGGCGCAGAACAAAGAAGCTACCAGCAACAAAAATATGATGGAAAGGGGGAACCAACGGAACACTTGGAAAAGTGTAGAGAATTGTGGAAAATGAAACCCCAGAAGAATGGCCTCATCATTTCATACACACATTAGAGGGCATCCTAAAAAACTGGTATATAGACCAGGAACTGCGCAGAGGAACTACGAGCTGGCCAATACTAAAAAAAATAAATTTCAGTCACTTTCTCATTTGAGCATGAGAACCCCAACATAGATGCAACCCTTAAACAATTAAGAGGGGTGATATTCATAAGTTGAACTCATAAAATAAGAACAACAACAGAATAGACATACAGTGAAAGAATTGTTGTCATGCTACCATGTGCAGCAAGAAGTACCAGATGAAGACGATCCATGCGATATTTAGATTGAAGAAGTTGAAGGTGAAAGAGAAGTGGAAGGTCCACCTCTAGAATCAGAATTAATTGCTCCACCAATCAAGGTGAATAAAGTCAATATTGGGATGGTTGAGAATCCCAAGATGGCCAGCATTGGAGACTACTGGGATGAGTAAACATTGGACATTATAACACAATTACTGCACGAGTACAATGACATGTTCCCAACGAAATTTACATAAATGAAGGGTATTGCAGGAGAACTTGGAGAGATGAAGACCCCTCTTAAACTAGAGGCAATACCTATCAGACGGAGGCCCTACAAATTGAACCCCATATACAAGTAGAAGGTAAGAGCAGAAATCGACAAAATGTTGGAAGCAGAAATCATAAAACCAGTAGAAGAATCAGAATGGATAATCCCCATGGTAGTTCAAGATAAAAAGGAAGGAGGCATAAGAATATGTGTAGATATGATAAATCTCAATGATGCTTGCCTACATGACCCCTTCCCTATACCCTTTACAGATGAAGTCCTAGAAAATGTGGGAGGCCAAGAAGCATACTCATTCACTGATCGATTCTCAGGCTACCACCAAATCAAGATAGCACCAGAATATTGACACAAGACTACCATTGCAACAGAATGGGGATCCTACCAGTTCACATTCATGCCTTTTGGACTGAAAAATGCACCAACAATTTTCTCCAGAGTATTCATTGCTTCCTTCAAAGAATTCATCCATTAGTTTTTAGAGGTATATTTGGATGATTGGACAATGTACATCCTGTTGAAGGATCATGTAGAGGTGTTGAGGCCGATGTTAGAAAGATGCAGGCAATGCCAAATATCCTTGAACATTAAGAAATGTATATTTGGAATACCCTTCAGAATTCTATTGGGTCACATAATATGCAGACAAGGTTTGATCATGGTTCCTGCAAAGATTGCAGTAATCGTGAAATTACCACCATCGAAATAAGTGCGCCAGATGCGACCCACGTTGGGACATATAGGATATTACAGAAAATTTATCAATGGGTATGCATAGATCACTACGTTGATGGAGAAATTACTTAAGAAGGATACTAAATTCCAGTGGAATGAGAGATGCCAGCAAGGATTGGACACCTTGAAGGAGAAGATGGTCACAACACCCATATTAGTCTTTCTAGATTGGGAGAAGACATTCCATGTGCATATAGATGCATCAACCATAGCTCTGGGAGCTATTTTGGTGCAACCAGGAGCAGGGGATTTGGACCATCCCATAACATTTGCAAGCAAAAAATTGTTAGACTCCAAATAGAACTACAAAAATATAGAGCGAGAAGGTCTAGAAATGGTGCATGCACTTCAAAAGTTTAGGCATTACCTACTTGGAAAACATTTTAAGATGTTCACGGATCACTCAACTCTTAAGTTCCAAGTTAAGTAACTAGTGTTGGGGGGGTGAATCTACCTATGGTTACCATTGTTTCAAGAATTTGACTTTCAAGTCATAGTCAACCCAAGGAAGTTGAACGCAGGACCTGCTCACTTGTCAAGGGTCACCAATGGAAAGGATCCTACAAACTTAGAGGATACCTTCCCTAATGCGCAAATATTTTCAGTCCAGGTCACAGATGATTATTTTGCTGACATTATTGAGTATTTAAGTACAAGGATTGCACCACAAGAATTGAACACCGCGTAGAGGAGGAATCCTATTGTCCGAGCAGCTGACTACCAGTTTATCGCAGGGCACTTATATAAAATGGGGGCAAACAACATCTTGAGAAGGTGCGCGCTAGAACACGAAATTCCTAGGATATTAACAGAAGCCCATGAAGGAATAGCGAGAGGACACTATGCAGGAAAAGTTGCCACACAGAAGGTACTGTGCACAGGATTATGGTGGCCAACTATTCATTGAGATGCAAAGGAATATTGTCAACAATGCGATGTTTTTCAAAGGGTTGGAAAACCAAACAGATGGGATGAGATGCCCTTATGCCCACAAGTAATGCTACAAGTGTTTCACAAATGGGCCATCAATTTTTTTGGGCCTATTCACGCACCTACAAGAAGATCAAGAGTGTGATACATCATCATAGCGATGGAATACCTCTCAATATGGGCAAAGGAAGCACCAGTTAAATATTGCAGCACAGAGACAGAAACACACTTCCAGTTTGAACATGTGCTCACTAGATTTAGATGTCCAAGGATCCTGATGAGTGACCAAGGCACTCACTTTATTAACAACACTATCAGAGCTATGATTAAATAATTTGAGGTCTACCATCAAAAAAGTATGCCATACCATCCTCAGGAAAATGGAACAGTGGAAGCCTTCAACAAGATTCTAGAGAATTTCCTAACCAAGATTTGCTATGTCAATAGGGATGATTGGGATTCAAAGATATCAACAGTATTATGGGCATAAAGAAATACCTCTAAGAAGCTAAAAGGGCAGACACCATTTATATTGGTGTATGTACAAGAAGCAATGGTTCCATTAGAATTCTTGGTACCAATCCTTACAAACATGACAGAGCGAGGTGAAGTACAAGAAATGTTAAGTCAATTGATGAGCATGGAAGAAGATAAGATTCTAGCATGCTTTCACCAAGAAGTAAAGAAAACAAGGGACAAAGCTTTGCATGACTGACATATCAAGAGAAAAAGTTTCAAGGAAGGAGACCTAGTCCTACTGTATGACAACAAATTTTTTCAACATCTAGGAAAGTTCAGAATGCATTGGTTGGGACCATATGAGGTCAAGACTGTCACAGATGGAGGAGATGTACAATTGAAGGATTTGAAAGGAAAAAAATTGAGGGGCATGATCAATGGGAGTCGAATGAATTTGTACAAGGACAGATGACCACCTGCGACTTGAAATTTACCGCGTAGTAAGAACCAATGTAAAAAAAAAAAAGTTTGCACGCACAGGTTAGCAAGTCAGCAGGACGAAAAAGAAAAGATTTTGTGTGCATAGGTCACTGAGTCAACATGAAAAAATAAGAATATTGCACCAGAAGAAAAGGGTATCTAATCCAAGGACTCTGTGCGCTAAAAAATCCCATTGTGCTAGAAAAAGGACTGACAATCAGAAAATGAAACAATTCAGAAAATGACGGCTGTGGAATTCAGGCACCAACTGGCGGCGGCTGTTGAAATTGTGAAAAACACATGGAATTCCGTACATAGAGGTAAATAAGTTAGTACGACGTAAAGGGAAAAGTATAAAAACATGGCGCACAGGACAATAGTTAACAAGTACAAATTTACCACGTGCAGGACACACAACAAAAAATGAAAAAGGGATAATTTTCAGTGTGGAATAGCTGTCACTTCGTCGTCCCACTATAAAGTCGGAAAAAGGGGGAAAAGAAAATCACTGTGTTAATTTCTAAGGAGAAGAACACAGATCCGAGTGAAAGAGTGATAGAGTGAGACTTCGAGCTAGCATCCATCGAGTTCGAAGATTTATAGTCCAGATCTCATCACAATGTCACCACCACGATTTGGAGCGTCGACAGGGCCAAAAGGAACATGAGAAGTACTACTCGGGTGACAGACACAAGAGAGAAATAGATACCCATAGTGGTGGATGTGGATGAAATCCACACACCTGAGTACAAAGAAAACCCCGTGACAATAGAGGAGGAACACAGAGAGAGAACACAGCTAGAGGAGGACACAGACAGAACCGAATCCAATACATCGAGAGGACCAGGGCCATGACAGGCCGAGAAGGCGACAGGTTTAGTGCCACATAGCCACAAACAAGAGGTAGTAACAGACACAACAAAAAGGCAGTAATAGACGTAACAAGTAGGTAGTAACCGACGCAACAAGAAGGCAGTAAAAAATGTGGAAAGCAAGTTGTGACAACTGCACAAATCAGGAAGTGACTCATGACAAGTTAGGATGTCAGTGTTGGGAGCCTGTTGGGAACATGCCCATTTTGGGGAAAATGAATGACGTGGAGGAAATACAGTTGGCAGGGAGGCATGAGAGGTGCACATGAAAGAAGATGGGAAAGAAAGACAGGTGGCAGGAAAAGCAGTGGATGAAAGGAAAACGTGCATGAAGGTGAGGAAAGTGTGCAAGGATAGCATGCAAGAAGACCTAACTATGTTAGGGTTTTGGTGAGAGAATTTAATGGTTGACGAGCCAAAAAAAAATATAAATAGATACATAGAAGGTTTGGGTGGGGGTTCTAGTTATTGAGTGTTACTCGCATGAGAAGGAGTAACTGGTCTGTAGCATGATTTTAATCTGATCCAGTATTGTAAGCTTTGAGTTGTAGAGGGTAAAAAGGGTAGATCTTGAGGGTTAGATCATAGGATGAGGATCCCATTGTGATCTAGTCCACCTCATAATAGATATCGACCCGACTGAGGACGTGTTGTAAATCACACGACACTGTAGTTATGGAACCACCATAATAAAAGATCTTGAGAGCCAGATATTTGTGGACGTATCCCAGGAGGGGTGAACCATGGTAACACCTGTGTTATGTGATTGAATGTTTGTGTCCCTTTTAGTGTCAATATGTAGGTGTTAGAATGATGTATGAATGAATTAATGGATCTAATTACACTACATGCATGAATGAGAATGATGGTATATTGCTCTAATAATTAGATATAATTCACAATGCACAATTCATAGATCCCCATTCAGTCCTAGACTACAAGCATTTGAGCATTGTAGTCACCCATTAAGACTATCTCAGGTGAGATTGCATAGTGCACTCTATGTGTTGCGTTTCCTTTTGGTTTATCAGGAGGGATAATAGTTTTAGAGGCTTTGTTGGATCCCCAATAGATCTGAACCTAGGTCAAATCATGTTAAAGGTATAACTAAGATAATCAACCAACACTAATCAACTAATTTTTGTAAAAGTGGACTTTGATGATGAGGTTAGGTCTCTTGTAATCTTGTGCTCATTGCTAGAAAGTTGGAATGGCTTGGTCATGGCTGTAAATAAATCTGCCTCGGGTTCAAATACTTTCAAATTTGATAATGTTGTTGGTGTTATCCTTAGTGAGTAAATGCGACGGAAAAGCACAAGTGAGACATTAGGTAATGTGTTAAACATGGAGAACAAGGGAAGACAAAAAGATAGAGGAAATGGCCCAGGAAACCACGAGAATTCTAGGAAGGGAAGATCCAAATCCATACTGAGAAAGATAGAGTGTTGGAATTGTGGGAAGAAAGGACATCTAAAGAAAG
>CBVK0100240893.1:0-13329 GCA_900067695.1 Picea abies | reverse complement strand
ACTTTGGGATTTCACACGTTCACCTTGTGCTCAGCCACAGGCATGTCCAAATCATCAAATGTCCTTTCCCACTGGATAATCATCTGGAGTTCTTCTCACTCTCTGAATGGAGGAGGTAATCTCTACATTCCTAGCTCTGTCTCGGGTAGGAACCATGTACCCTTCTTAGGGGCTTTCTCTCAGTTTTATAAGATGAGAGAAAGACTTCACATAGCTGCAATGATCCACACATCACAGGTCTGTAAGCTGAAGAATGTCTCACAGAGCTGCATTCATCAACACATAGAACATGCCAATCACTTCCATAAGTTACAATGGAGACAAATATGTCCACTAATCCCCAAAAAAATCCCTAATGCAATATCCAATATGGGTGTCCCCTCAAATTGGATGAAACACACATCAAATTGTGAAAACAAGGTGAGATATCTAAAATCTAGGACGTGGCATAGCATGAGACGTCCAATTCATTAAGAAATAACTCAATACATTTTTAACTGATTCCTTGGGGACCATGAATTTCCTTGAGATATGTGAATATGCATTAGGAAATTTGAATTTCCTTGGTAAATACGAAAATAACAGATGATATGATTCATCAACATGTCATCAAAACCTCTATCTCATCATGATACATGAAACCAATTAAGTGACCCAATTGTCCAAGGATCTTAGTGATGAAAATCATTAGGGAAGTGAAGAAATTCACTTGGATTATCCCTATGAAAAATAAGAGGTAACACATCCATCGAATTCCAGTCCGGACTTTGGTCCTATAAATTAGTCTTCATATCGACCATAACTCCATTAGAGTTTCATATGACCAAATAAACTATGTAAAACAAAGTTATTGTCAATTAGATTTCATGATTTGTTCATAGTTCCTTGGTATTCTACCAAACAAGAACTCCTTGGTATCCTACCCAACAAGAACTCTGACCAATGTTTATCAATAAATGTTCTTGTGGGAAACATTACTAAAATAAAATGTCTGATAGGAACTTTGACTAGGGGAGTGTTGTGAAAAATAAACTATGAGCCTCGTATTCCTTCATCATTCAAAGTTCAACAACAATGATTGATAGGAACTCCAACCAACAAGAAACATGATGAAGGAACTTTGACTGGAAAGAGGTATAACCACAAGAACTATGGCCAATGAAGGAACATGAACGCTAATTGATAGAGAAACTTTGAATAAAGGAATATGAACTCAGTTAAAGTTCCTATTAGTTATATTTCCCATCATATCAGTCACAGTTCCAAGGAGATTTCCTACCCAAGAAATTTGACTATCATGAAATTATGATCGAAAATGTATTTCACCCAAGAAAATTGACTATGAGGGTATTATGACATATGAACTATGTTCCTCTTTCTCCTTCGATGATTAAATTTTAGGAACCATAACTGATATGAACTATAAATCATGAAGGAACTCAACAACTCTAATGAAACAAAATTTGAACAATAGGAACTTTGAATATGAAGAACCATTACCAACAAACAATACGACTAACATGAACTATGACCAAGTATGATCCTATTGTTCTCTCATTAGTCAAATTTCTTGTCCCAAATTTTCTCCTGTCAGTCAGATTTCTTATCAGTCATAGTTCTAGGAACTTTCATATAACGAAAAAAAAATTGGCCAACAAATTTATTGGTGATTAGAGTTCATAGTCCCTTCATAGTTTCTCAATCTACTGACCAATAGTAATTTTGACCAATTTTTGTTGATCAAAATACCTACGGGAACCATTACTAATAGGAAATATGACTAAGAGGAACTTTGATCAAGTTCTTCTTCCAGCTCCTTCGTGTATATTTTTCGATTGTCATAATTCCAAGGATTTTTTCTAACCAGGAATACTGACAAAGTAATTACCATGACCAATGAACTATGATCCTCTTATTCCTTCATTGATCAAAGATAAATAAATTGAATAATAGGAACTCTAAGAAACAAAATAAATCTAAATGAAGGATCAAGAAGTTGGGAAACATTCCTATTAGTTTGATTTCCCATCCTGTCAATCATAGTTCTAAGGAACTTTCTTGTAGAAGAAATTTGACTATGAGAAAACTATGAAAAATAAGGGACTTGAACTAGGAACTTTGACCAAGAAAATATCATGACTGCTAAACTATGAAACCCTTCTTCCTTTGCCTATTAAAGTTTAGGAAATTTGACAAATAAGAAATTTGACCAATGAAGGAACTTTGAATAAAGAAACATGAACTCAATAAAATTTCCCACCCTATTAGTCATCACTCTAAGGAACTTTCACACCTAGGAAATTTGACTACAATAGATATATGAATAACAAGGGACTTGAACCAGGAACCTATTGATCCACATTTGTTTATCAACATTAGTACATGCACTCCCATCGTTAGTATTTCCCCCTTTTTTTCTTTACTCCCTGAATTTTCTTTAATTAATCTTTTTCCCTTTCAAATGCAGGTTGCATATCAGGCTACTATCAAAATCCCAAGTCTGCAGACCCAAAAGACTTTGCATATATACTTATTCATATTTTTCCTTTTGTAATTCCAACACTTAGTCATTTTTCAAGTGATGAAGAAGTCCCATTGTGAGAGATCAACATGTTTCTATCCTAAAAATCATTTATGTCTCAAGTCCCACAATTACATAACACTCAAAATTACCCTTCTATCTCCACGTCCTCCAAATTTCACCCTTTACCTTTTTTATAGTTAGTCTCTTTTCTGAATGTGGATGCATGACACCCATCTCTTCCATTTACCTTTTTTCCCTTATGCTTGTGTCCCACAACTCGTAGTCCCGCGTTCTGAAAAATGACCCTTTCAATTTCATGATCCACATAATGAATTATTCCCATACTTAGTATACTTTTTATTGTGGATGCAAGAACCATTCCCTTTCACCTTTTTCATTTCCCATGTCTTGTTTCCTTCATCCCATAATCCCGCATTCACCATATTTCACTCTCCATTCCTCTTTTCGCATTTCCATGATTAACCATTTTCCATCTTCCATGAAATCACATCACCAATTCTAGATCACATTTATTCCTCCCTCAACACGTCATCCACCACTTGTGTGAACATAATGTCATTATTAAAGTGATGAATATTTCATAAAGATTTGTAATAAATTCTAAATATTATTGTGCAAAGGAAACAACTTTGAAACAAGATCTATGGAGGTTAATAATCAAGGAAACACGTGGTAAATTAAATAAAGGACTAATATGTCATGTTGTAAAATGTTATATCAAAAATATTTCCACCTATTGTTAAGAATAGAAAGAAGTGTAAATAATGTCAAGTACGAGAAAAGATTTGTATAGTGGGCATACTCTAAATACTCTTGGACATGAAGACCATGAGTTCCAATGGTTGTAGACTTACAATTGGTACAAGGCCCTCCCTCCCATAGAGAATAAAACTAACTAGGTCTAGACTTCAAACATAGCTCTAGTTGGTTGTGTTCCAAATGTGACATATTTCAAAGAGATAGTTCTATGGTGCTCAGACAAGTTTGATTAAGAAAGGAGAATAATTCAAGTTCAAAGGTAGCAACCTTTCTCCTTGGCTCCTTCAATTTTGAAAAGAATGATATGACTCACAAATCCCACCATGCAATTCAAGGGTGAATACGCCAATGAATTCCTTAAAGAATACAAAGGAGGAGAAGATATCCTCGAGAAATATTGGGCTGGCCCAAGAACTAATACCAATGTTGCTAAGATTGAGGTGAGTTACTTAAAGTATCCCTACAAGGAATTCACCTGGTCTTTTTCTTGTATAATTGGTTTGGAATCGATGACATTTGTGCCAAAAAATATTATTTATGTTCTCCATTTCGTTGTGCATGAAGACACCTTGTTTGACTGGGGTCACCTTATTTCCAATGGAATTTCATTTAAACTTGGTGGTCTAAAAAGTACCTGAAAATTCTACATGACATCGTATTTGATATTCTCCATAGCATATTTCCATGTTTTCAAAGAATTGTCGAGGGAAAGAAGTTTTGACTTCAACGTGGAGCCATGTTTTTCTTGGAATCTTCTCTTATGGAGGCACAAGGCCTAAATTTAATAATGGAAACAATATTTTTTTCTAGAGGGAAATTATTAGAACAACTTGAAGTATTAAAAGTTGCATGAGCAAGTGAGTTCATTGATTGAATAGAATTATTTGAAGATGAAGTTGAAAAGTGGTTGGTCCGATATGTTAACAAGAATGATGGCATTGACAACACATTGCACCAATTAAGTATTGACATAAGATAAATGGATAATTTGTTGTTCAAGATAAAGACCAAAAATGAGATCACGGTGACCCAAATGAGGGAATACATAGAAGAGTGGCTAAGAAAATACCTAACCAATATCACTAAGATAGATCAACATGAAGTGGTTACAATTGTTATGTCACCTCCAATACATCAACCATCTACATAAAAATCATCAACAATAAAGTAACGGTTCAGAGTATTTCCATCACAGTGACTCAAGTAGAAACCCTATTTTCATCCTTGCCATATTTTCTTCTACAATAATTTATAATATTTCCTTTCGATTCCCACTAATCTGTGAAACCCAAGGTTGATCCTTGATTGTTTTTCTTGGGTCTTCCAGGTGTTTTTCATTTTCATGGTCTGCAGGAGCCCCATCCTCATCCTATTTGAAACACAATATTTTATTTTCAACTCAAGACAATACTCTTTATTTATTTTTAAAGGAATCTATTAATTTTTGAGGTTTCTAGAGAACTAATTTTGGATGTAACATTATTGGTATCTAAATACTTTGAAATTAAAGCATGATATTTCAGATCTATGTCTATCAAAATATTATTTTTGTTCAATGAAATGATAATTTAAGGTTCTCTACCATACGCAGTCCATAATTTCTTTTCTCCTTTCACTAAATATTATCTCCTACTTTGATGAATGTTGTGATATTTTACTATGCACTCTTTTGGTTTAGAATTTTGTAAGATATTGTAAATATTTACTTTTTACAAGATACTTGGTCCTTTCTTAGGTATTCTTTGCATGTGAATATTTATTTCAAGAATAACCTGAGTCCTTTCTCATGGATTTTATTTGTTATTGTATGTTATTTGAAATAGAGGAGTACCACCTCTTTAAAAATGCAAGGCATATATTGTAAATATTTACTTTTTACAAGATACTTGGTCCTTTCTTAGGTATTCTTTGCATGTGAATATTTATTTCAAGAATAACCTGAGTCCTTTCTCATGGATTTTATTTGTTATTGTATGTTATTTGAAATAGAGGAGTACCACCTCTTTAAAAATGCAAGGCATTTTATCCTAGTGAGGTTGAGTAAAAAATCATAAGATAGTATTTTAGATCAACAAAACCCCAATGAGGGGACTGTTATGATAGATCATGAAATATGATCCTCTTGCTTCTTCACCAATCAAATTTTAGGAGCTATGATTAATGGAAAATTGACTACCAAGATTTCCTTCATCGAAGTTCCTTTTAGAAAAAATTATTTCATCAAAGTTCCATGGTGATTTTTTTTATTAACAAAGGAATCATCACCAACAGGGTGTGATTGACAAGAACTATGAAAAAGGAAACTCTTTCTAGTGAAGTAACTTTGACAAATGACCCTTGATGGAAGAACTCTAACCAAAAAAGGGACTCAATAACTCTAAAGAGAGTAAATCTTACCAACAAAAACACTGACTATGAGGGACCATTATAAACAAGAATTATGACGAAGGAAATATGAGAAACTATAGTCTTGTTGTTACTTCTGGGTATGTGTTATATTCTTTCTATGTGGAAGGGAGGGTGCATTGGGTTTTGATGATCCCACCACCTCACGGTGTATTCCTGCACTGCGCACTACCTAGGGGGTTGAAGGGGGTCTTGGTGAAACCCCCTTCTTAGGAAAATCCTTAAACTTTGGGTGCTATCCTAGAGCAGTCAAAGTTCAGGGCACTGCCCATAAATTGTTTTTTGATGATTTTCGCTATTTTTAGTGGTTTTCAAAATTAATCCTAGATTAAGGGATTAGGGTTTTGGTAGTTGTAGAATATATATATATATATATATATTAAGAATATATATGCATAGTTTTACTTCACAGTTTTAAAAATTACATGTGGCATCATAACTGATTTTTGTCTTTAGGGGGACTCTTTTGTCACTAAGGGTTTGAATCAATTTGAATAGATCAAATTTATATTGGGTCTATGATAAAATTGGGTTCAATGGGAGATTTTAAGTGGTGATTGATGTATAGAAATTAAATGGCGAGAAGTTGTAAAATCAAGATTGAGAAATTTAATGGGAAAATCTTTGAGATATGGAAGCTAAAGATGGAGGACCTTCTTGTAGATGGAGAATAGTGGGTTTCTTAGGATCTTGGTACTACACCTATGGGTATGTCAAAAAACTACTGGCTGAAGTTGGAGAGTAAGGAAAGGAGTACAATCCACTTGTGTCTTTCATATCCAATTCCACTGAACGTCTCGAGAGGAACTACAACCAAGGAATTATGGGATAAGTTAGGGAATTTGTGTTAATTGAAGTCCCTGGTAAACAAATTGTTTCTTCAAAAGAGGTTATATAATCTTAGGATGGAATATGGAGACTCTATGACAAACCATATAAATTCCTTCAATACTCTAGTAATTCAACTTGTCTCTATTGATATTAAACTTGGGGAAGTTAGTAGAAAATTGTGTTATCTTGTAATGTTATTCACTAGACTCCTTGGATAATCTAGTTGTAGAAATAAGCAGTACCATTACATCTACATTGTCGTATGAGGATGTAATTTCATCCTTTCTATCGGAAGATATGAGGAAGAAAATCAAGGATAGTCATAGAACACATTCTTTATTTGTAAGAGGTTGTCCTCAAGATAGGAATAAACAAGTCTTTGAGGGAAAGATATAAATCTAAAGGTAGATCTAAATATCTAGGAAAATATTTGAGGAAATGTTGTAAGTGTGGTAAAGTTGGGAATCATAAGAAATATTATAGGTCTAATAATGTTGATAAAGCAAAGGGATACAATGATGTCGCTTCCATAGAGGTGAAAACATCCACGGAAGAAGGAGGTGATGTTTAACTAGAATATATATGTACACATGAATATTGTGATGTATGGTTGATCAAATCAAGTGTGTCATTTCATATGAATCTTCACAAGAAGTGGTTCTGTGAATATGAAAATTACGATGGTGGTGATATCTTCCTAGGAGATGACTCAAAAACCCAAACCATGGGACATGGAAGGGTTAAGTTGTTTCTGAGAGATGGAAGGATAAAAAATATCCCTATGGTTATACACATTTCAATCTAGCTGAGATCCTAATATCTATAAGTGAGTTGGATGATGCAGGTGTGGATACTTTATTAGGAAAGGGAACTTGCAATATGGTACGAGGAGCAGTGGTGTTGATGAGGGGAGTTTGGTGTGGAAATATGTACATGTTGCTAGGAATTACTTATATTGATGGGTGTAATAGTTCTATTGTCCATAGGTAGGGAAATAAAGAAGATAACATCCATATTATCCCTAGAAACAAGACCATGTTGTGGAATCAAAGAGTGGAACATATTCGAGAAAAGGGAATTTGAACACTACATGGTAAAGGTATGGTTGAAGGTATTTCTAATTTCACATTGGATTTTGATTTCTATGAACATTGCATATATGGTAATCTAATTTCACATTGGATTTTGATTTCTATGAACATTGCATATATGGTAAATAGAATCGAGTAAGACTCCCATCCGGTGATACAAGAGAAAATGGGATCTTAGATTTGATACATAGAGACGTGTTTGGACCTCTACCTATTTCATCACTAGGAAAATCTTTGTATTATGTTTCATTCATAGATGATTTCTCAAGAAACATGACGGGTCCTAAAATGGCATACTTTCAACACCTGTCCATACCTTTTTGCTTACCATTTTCTGCTAATCATTCCCTTTTTGATACTTCCTTTATTCATATCACTGTACTTATCAACAAGGTATGAATCCTTCCCAATATGTCATTATTACGTTACTTTTTCATTATTCTTAAAGGAACGCACTTCTTGCATGTACTAATATTGCCACGCATGAATAATACAATAGTTGTTGCAATACTATCCTGCTGCAATTCCAAAAGTACCTCCAACTATCGTATCTTCGGGTATGATCATGTTGTTGCAACTATGATACATCCTTTATTGTTGCAACACCAAGAAAATTACCAACCTCGAGCAAATTATTCATTACTATGACTCAGGACAACGACTGCAATTCTAAGGAATACTCTTCGTTGCTGCGATTTTGAGTCTACTGATCACTGCGACTCCAACACAAAAGTAAAATTCTATATTTGGCAGATGGAAACCAATATCCAATAGAGGAAAGTGACAAAAGACAAGTAGGTGACCAAAAGAAAGAAAATAGTTTCCTATCGAGCAAGCATGAGCATATTCTTTTCTAAATATTGGAAAAACTTTGTAACTGAATGAATAACTAGATCCTCACGACTGTCCATCCACCGCCTTGTATTATTTTATATGATATTCATATTGTATAAAAACCCCAGCTTCCTGAGAGCTAGGGGGGAGGAAATCAAGTAATTACATTAAGTTATTGTAGCTTTCAGAACTTCGATAATATAAATTTATGTTCATGCTTCTATTCATGCATTGATATGTTGGTGATCATGTGATTATAGTTTAAAGACTTAATACCTTAACTAAGGGAGTAGGACCCCCTCCTTAGTCAGGTACTTCCTGTAATAGCAAGGTTAGAAATTAGAATTTTCAATCTTCTCAGTTTATTTTATTTCTTCTTAAACTGCTGCAATTTTAGATTCTTAGTATTACTCATAGTCTACATCCTTTTTTTCATTTTTTCTTATATTCCAGAACAACAGATTAATCTATTTGATTTCATGATCAACTCATTGTGATTCTAGGAAACACAAGATAGTGTTGTAATTCATGCATGGATTCATTTTCAAAATTTTATAATTCATGAGTTGTGATTATAGGTGATATTGGAGTTTTCTTTGTTGGAACTCATATCATTACAAGTTTATGATACATAACATTTCATTGCTTCAATTCGCACCACTACAACTCAATATTTAGATTCTTTGTGTGCTACAACTCTGTTGTTGCAACTCACGTTGTTGCAATGCCTCTTGCAACTGCACTTGTTTTATTTCCTTATTCTCTCTAGCGTAGTATTTGTAACTTTGGATTTGTGTGATTGGATTAATATTGAATGAACAAACATTTAATTGTTGCAACACACAAGACCTTGATTATATTCAAGTGAGTCACCAATATATAATAGCATAAGTTTTAATTCAACAAGTGTGATTTCAATTCTCACAAGTGTGATTTCAATTTTCGCAAGTGTGATTTCAATTCATGCAAGTGCGATTTAATTTTTGTAAGAGAAACTTTGGCCATAAAATATCTTGGTGAATTAATTAAGTATCTTGAATATTGTATTTGTGACATTAAAGTGCTACAATACCATAGTCAAAATAACACTCGTCTTGCATAGATTGTGCATGACAGTTCACAAATTCCATACAATTATTTATTTGATAATTAAATGTACACCCCTTCATTTTCTTACCAAGTTAAATAGAAAGTAATTGAAAGGTCCATCATTTTTGGCATCGTTGCCAGGGAACTATCAAAAGAAAGTAGCACTATTAAATTGTGTGGATTTTTCTTCATTTCGCTAGAATAAGTGTTATGATTTCTTTTCAGTAATTTGTAGGATGATTTTCTAATCCTTTATATGCCCAAATCTAAAGATCAACAAGGTAGATTTATTATCTCTTCCAAAAAATCCCAAAAAGATAATAGTGCAGCTCAACCATTGTTATATCAAGATATTCCTCACCCCATGCAACTTGCTCAGAAGGCCTTTTCCATTTCCCTATGAAGACTTGAAGTCCCCTTTTTTGCAATTCCCAAAGCTAAAAAACATATTTTTCCACATATACATTCCTTAACAACTATACAATATGCGTATATGCATGTTGCACTATTACATCCTGTGTACATCGGGCTTTGTACCCAAAGTTAAAAATGGTGTCGGGTTTCCATGTCATGTCATGATATCCATGATCCTTGACCGTCCATATATTGGAAACGTTTTGACTCAGCCCTTCAGTTCCATTCGAAGGCTATAAATGGGCCATATCCAAGCCCCGAAGAAGGAGAAGAATTCAACTTTGAGAGCAAAGTCACTATGGAGAAATTATTCACTTCATATTGAGTCTGCATCCCTTTTCCCTTTTAAGTTTGAATACATTATTCAAAATTTTCCTTACAACCCACCACAGGTTATAATATGTATATTTTGCATGTTCAGTATTTTTCCAAATGCGTTCTTATGCATAGACATTCCCTTGAGGTAATATGGACATACACTCCATTATCATAACCATGAGCTCGTGAAATTTCTCTAGTTTATTAACTTCTTCCTTCATGAAGGTTGCTATCAATATATAGGGTTCCTATTTACTTGCTTACTGGATTATCCCAGCAACAATTTTTAGTCAGTAAATTGACCTTACCATTTCCATTAACCCTTTGATCATGAGGGGTTATAAACATATACTAGTTTTAACCCTTTATTAAAACAGTAATATCACTGCTACAGATCCTTTTGTAGGAGCAACCATCATTTTGTAAAGTAAATGGTAGGCTTCCTCCACCATAGACTAGTACGATTCAATGTCATTGGGTAAAATCCCAACTAAATTTTAAATCTGCAACCTTCTACTCAAGGAACTTCTGCAGATGATTTTCGTTTGGTAGTAATATTCACAACAATATCATCTTAGCCTTGGTAACCCAATCTTATGTTTGTACAACAACATGTGCACTTGTATAGTGAAGTCAAATTCTTTATGTGGAAGCATTAGCAACATACAATGTATATTTCCAAAACATCTATCAATAGTAGTGAAGTCAAATTCTTTATGTGGAAGCATTAGCAACATACAATGTATATTTCCAAAACATCTATCAATAGTAGAAGGTTTCATTCCCCCTCTTCAGTAGAGGACTACTAAGCCTCCTAGGAATGGGTAAAATAGGGTGTTACCCCTTAAGGTCCTGTAATAATATTTTATATGACTCGTGCATGAGCCCAAGTAGGCCAAGTGTTATTTCCATGCTCTGATACCATTTTTTAACACACCCGACCCCTAAATACTCTTTTAAGGGGTGGGGCATCATAATTTAATTTTCCCTTGATTAATCAAACCCTCATTCTGGGGTCTCTATCATGTTTTGTTTGTCCATCGATTTCCAAACACTATCTCCACACTCAAAACCGAGCTATGGACTAGAAGATATGTCCTCTCCAATCTCTTCTGGCGTTTATTTGTTAGAGCCCACACAACTTCCACATGGGTCCATCTTATAGATATCATCTCGAGTTCCTAGAGATCCTAGAGCTTCAGACACTCCTAAATATATAGAGAAAATCCAACCAACCCTAATCGATGGTTGATCTCCCTTGACATTAATGCATACACATAAGGAATATTTAGTGTTCAGTGCTTCAGTGTTGAGTGCCCCTTTTCTATGTACGCATGAGACCTCCCTAAGTCTCAAACTCCCAAAGTCTTGTATACTTTCCACATGGCTCCAACCTTTGGCTCTTTTGGTCTCTTTACAATACTATACCCCAAATCCTCCGGAGTCGCAGAGTCACGAAATCACTCCACGTGGCTCTATCCTTTGGTGATCAATGTTTTGCATTGAACGTCTCTTTTCGGCGTTTGATCTTCAGCAGTCGGAAAATGACGTCCTATGTTTTCAAAATTTCAGCGATCGATGATCGTTGTTGAATTTTCCTTTACCATATTATGCCCAAACCTTCCAAACTTCCGAAATTATTCAGGCTCCCAGAGTCTCGAGCATGTCACCAACCACATTGGCTAGGCCAACACGAACCAGAATGTGACACACGACAAGGTCCAGGGGTGAAACATGTCCTCAATAAGGGATGACACGCTTCATGCTCGAATGGGAATAAAGGGTTTGTGAATCATCTTTATTCAGGTGACACATGGCATGTGTAATGTGGGTCCACGTTAGGTTGAATAACATCAGGATTCCACATCATCTCATACTGATAGCTATCCAACCCTTCGATCTCATGGGAAGTGAGGATCCACGTAGATCCATAGATCTATGACTCTCGCTACTTCACAGCTCTAGATCTTACCAATTCCTCACCTTGCAAATCCCCTGGAGTGCCAAGTCTTCGGACTAAAGGATCTGGCGCCACACATCCCCTACCTATCATCGACTAAGATTTACTTCATCATTCACGACTTCGGGAGTATTCATTCCTTGAAGACACTCGACCAAGTTCCTTCGGAGTGTCGAGTATCTGGACTATAGGATCCAACAACACGTGTCCTTGATGATGAACGAATAGGAAGGGCTCCGGACCTTCGATGCTCCGAAGAAGTTCCCATTCACCATCAGGTCATAACCTCCCAGATATACTCGATCCATGGACATGCATATTGAATGATGGACGATTAAGAGGGGTTCTTAACGGAGTCCCATGATCAATGGTTGAGGAGGATCCAAATATCGACGGTCCTTGTTACTTCATCAATTCGGCGTTCGGGAGTTTTGGAGGTGCAACATCTTTGTTCTCCTGAAGCAATCAATGTTGGACTGACCTCAACATAGATCTGTCCATTAAGGAGATTCCCGAGTTTCCTTAGATCTATGGCTTGTGTATCTTTGTGACCAATAAGTCAATCAAGGTTTAATGATGCAGGAGCATCGCTCCACCTCAACACGTGCTAGTTGATTAGCATGATTAGATGCAGGAGCATCGCTCCACCTCAACACGTGCTAGCTGATTAGCATGATTGGTGCACATTCAAGGAAGGGAGAGGTGCCACCCTCTCATTTTGCCTCCTAAATATAAATCATGATTAAGGAAAATAATGATGTCAAGATGGTAGAGCCAAGTTGTGCCTTTGTACAAGCTGTAGATGAGTTTGCCATTAAGTGGATGATGGTAGGAGGGATCTGCATCCGATTCAGATCATATTTCCGTCATTGTAATATTCCTAATTAGTTAGGTGTTTTGAATGGTTATTAGACACCACTATCTTAGCTCGGAGGGAAACTCATCGAGCCCCTCTTGTATAAATATTTGTATTGTTGCCCAGCAGTTCATATAGGAGAGAGAAAAGTTGGATATTGTTGAGAGCCGAGACTAAGTCATAGTCCGGTCTCACATATTGTAATGGACATTCCACCATTAATAGA
>CBVK0100240892.1:0-13329 GCA_900067695.1 Picea abies | reverse complement strand
GAAGTACTTGGAAAGTTCAAGAAATTCAAAGCCTTAGTAGAAAACCTCTCCGAAAGAAAAATCAAGATACGCAAGTCAGACAATGGAGGAGACTACACTTCAAAAGAATTTGGAAACTTTTGCAGAGATGTCGAGATTAAGAGAGAGCTCACCACTCCCTATTGTTGACCACCTATTTCAACTAGGGGGTCAACTCCATGTGCCATGAAGCTATGTACATGATGGTGCAACAAAGTTGAAGACTTTCTGGTTCTACAAGGCAATTTTGCCCTCATCACTTCCTTTTGTAACTGGAATTTCCGCTCCCCTGCGTGGGATAATAATGTAATGAGTCAGCATGAGTCATATTATAGGTTAGTTGCCTAGGAATTTATCATTAGGGAAGTCCTTTCATCAAGTGTTTTTTTTCCTCGGGTAATTAATCTGGCCTAACCAGCCATTTTAATTACCCTCAGGTTTTTCACTCCCACAATAATCCTCCAAAGTGGTGAAAGGTGTTCTAATGATCGAGCCCATTGGGTGACTAGAGTCTAGGAATATTGTAAATGACCATGCTAGACATCTCGTAGAGTCTTGCGGAATTCCGTCGAGTCTAAGTAGTTTTTTTTAATTTTTTTTAAATTACCCAATTAATCGTAATTTTAATTAATTTTGATGTAAAAATGTAAAAACTAGGTCCTAGGGGATTTTGATAGGGGTGTAAGTACTCAAAAGAAATGGAATGAGACCCCCTACACCCTTGGACCAAGTTTCAGCTCAATTGGACAAGTCTTGCTAGGTCATTGTCCATGAGGAGTCCAAGTCAGTCCAAGTCAACAATTTAATTGCTTTAATTTGGCTAAGTAAAAATGTCAAATTTTGTAAAATGAGCAAAAAGGTTAGAGAAAGAGTGGGAGATGATGCCTAACCCTTTTCCTAAGTTAGAGAAACACTTTTCTAACTTAAAATCACCCCCCTCACCTAGCCACTACCACAAATTGACATTCCCCCTAGGGAAGTTGCACCTCCCTTGGTGAGGAAAACACCCAAACTCAAAAATTAAACCAATGGAACACCTAAGCTCCTAAAGTGTGCCCCCCTAGTAACTCAACTTAATGTTTGACTTGTCAAAAAGGTGTTCCCCCTCACCCCCACTCATCCCTCACAAACCCTAGATGACTAAAACCCTAAAATTGCGCCCTTCTTGAGATCATCACTTCTTTTGCATGAGTGACACTTGGAGCTCATCCAGGAGGCATCACTCTTGCCTCCCAAGTATAAAAGAATGCCTACCCCTCCCTCATTTCACATCTATTCTCATTGTACTGTTACTATGCCCAAATCTCTCCCACTTCTCTCCCACTCTTCTCTCTTTCTCCCATTTGCTCTTGCTCTTGTGTAAAGCTTGCTGTGAGTATTTGCAACAACCTTTTTCTCTTGAATAAAAGAAATCTTTGGAGTATCCATGGTGCATTGAGAGTCTTCTTGGTGCCATCTTGCTACATTGGAGGTGATATTTGTTTGGTTTATTTTGTGTATGCATTTTTTATAGATCTAGAGTAGAAATTCCAAGCAAAGTATTTTGCTTGGTAGATCTATGGTAGTAGTATTGTAGATCTAGTGAGTATTTTGGGGATTTAGCAAAGTATTTTGTTTCATCTTTAAGATCTACTCACATATTCTCTTTTCTGTAGCTTTGTTTCACAAGATTTGCAGGCCACCAAAGGGTTTTTTTGGACAAATTTCAGATCTGGAAATTTGTCCCTTTACCCAACTTAAGCCTCTTTAAATTTCTGCAATATTTTTTTGTACATTTCCATACATATTTTGGGCATTCTAACTCTCTTGAATAGGTCATTTAAATATAATTACTTGCTAATTTTATACACTGAAATTTTCTGATATTATTAACAGAAAATATTTGAGGTTTTTGGTTACTTTTGCAGCTTTTCCAGCAAGCTTTGCTTGCTGATTTTTTGCAGATTTGAACCAGAAAATAGGAGGTGCGGCCCATTTGGGGCCTTAAAACGTCAAGAAAAGACCTCCCAAGTTGAGGTATTATTCACCCAACTCTTCTTTCTTCTTCTATAATTGTAAGCAAGCCCAAAGAGAGTCTCTTGGGCTTGCATTCCTTTTAAGTTAAAAAATTCTGCAATTTATTTCATAAATGTGCCTACACCTTGCATAGTGGATTGGCCTAGCCACCCATGCAAAATCATAACGCTAGGAGCTAGATTTATTTTCAGTTTTGTTATTACATTTCTAGTTTGCCCCACTTTCCCTTAAGGCAAGGTTGTGTGGCTAGATTTACTTGTCTTTCTTTTAAAGTTTAGTTCTTTTATTTGTGTATTTCATTCACCCACTTGGGCACAAAACCGGTAGGCTTGTCCTCCATCTTGTGCCTTTGTTGAGGTTGCAAGTAGTTAGCTCTTTCTTTCAAGTCATTTACTTTCATTCATTCTTTTGCCTACACCCTGCAAAGAGGATTGGCTTAGCCACCCATGCAGTATCGTAAGGCTTGTTTCATATGCTAAGTTGTTAATGGTGGTTTATGCTTCTAGTTTCATTTAGTTTCATTTCAAGTTCAATGTTTATATTTCACATAGTTAGAAGCATTTCGTTTTTGTTTTAATATCTTGTATAAGCTCTTGGAAGCATTTCTCTGTTGGCAATTTGTTTAAGTTGGATCTATAAGCTCTTGTTTAATTCATTTATTTTTCAAGCTCTATCTCCTTGAGCAATTTAACACAAGTAATCTTATTTGTTAACTCAATCAGCTTGTACCTTTAGGAGGGATAATCTATCTAGTAATTAGAGCACCCTTTACTGATACAACTTTCGCAACCAAAAAGGAGGCTTGTGGAGGCTACTTGGGGTGCTAGATCAGGGATGATCTCACGGCATGACCTGTGGAACTAGGGTAAGGCCTTGTTTGCCTTGCTTATTGAGCACCCAGCAATCATTTTGGCCGAAGCGGTAGGAGTATAGGGGAAGTCACCTAGTTTAGGCTTGCAGCTACACCTCACCTAATTCAACCTTAAAATTTACTCACACGATTTGTGCTTCAAGTTCCTAATCTGATCTAAGTTGTGTATGATCTTTCCTTTCCTACAACTTTACTTTCAAGCATTATCTTTCTAGCAATTTACATTTCAGTTGAGCGTCTCTATGGTTGAATGGTGTATCCTTGAAGTTGCGCATTAGTCATCTTGGTGGCATTTCTTTCAAGCTTTTGGTTCCCTTGAAGTTGCGCATTAGTCCATGAGTGGCATATTTTGAAGTTGCGCATCTCTCCTTTTGGGCATTTAAGCTTGGGTTGTAAGTTGTTTCTTTGTGGTAAATGCATCTTTGAGCTATCTCTCTTTTACATATCTGCAAAATCAATTAATTGGTTAGTTCAATTAGTGCTTCATTGGTGTAGTAGATCTAACAAGTATTTCTTTCATTTCATTTGTAAATTGGCAAGTAGTTGTATTTTTGTGCATCGTGTAGTTATCTAGCTATTCTTTATTCTTTGGTAATTGTTGTAATCACATTTCATTTATCTTAGTTTGTATTAATTTGTAAAGTTATTCTTTATTTGTACTTAGATCATTTCTTTACTTGTTGTAACTTGAATTGACCCCTTGCCCAAGCTTTAGGCACTAGTCTTAGTTGACCTTAGGAAAAGAGCTGACTTTAATTTAAGGTGTGCATTGCATTGTTGCCTGTCATATAGGTTAGTTCCCCCTTACCTTAACAAACTAAAATTTACTTCTAGAATTCATTTAATAATTCACATAGTAACTAGGGTCTACCCCCCTTGGCTTCCCTAGGAGTAAGCCTAGACAGAAGAAGTCCAAACCGAGGTGACAGTGATTTCGGACTTGGGCATTGTGCCTCCAAGGACACACTAAGTGGATTAAGACTTTTCCACGTTTGCAAGTGTGTATCAAGACGGCAACACCTATAATCCTCAACAAAATGGTGTAGCAGAAAGAAAGAATAAAACGATTATGGAAGTAGTAAAGGCTATGATTCATGATCAAGATCTTCCAATGCACTTGTGGGTTGAAGCAGCAAGAACAACAGTATATGTCCAAAACAGATTATCCCATAGTGCACTTGGATTCAAAACCCCCGAAGAAATGTTCAACGGAAAGAAGCCAAAAGTAAGCCATCTCAAAATATTGGTTGTCCAGTATTTGTACACATTCCGAAAGAAAAGAGAACTAAGTTGGATCCTTCTGGAAAGAAGGGAATATTTGTTGGGTACTGTAAGGTCTCTAAGGCCTTCAAAATCTACATACCAGTATATCATCATATTGAGATCAACAGAGATGTAACCTTTGATGAAGATGCAGCACTCAAGAGATCAAGAAAATGCCAGCTTGAAGAAGTATATGAAGAAGAACCTGTAGCTCCCAGAGTTGCAGAACTCGTAAAGGAAGATGCAGTTACCCTTGATGATAAGATTCTAGAAGATCATGATATGATAGAATCTCAAGAACCTCCCCGTATGACTATCTATCACAAGAGAAAGCCAACTTAGGCTAGAGAACTCATTCAGGACGCAGAAAAGTATGGTGCCCCAGAAGGAACCATGAGACAAAGCAAGAAGCCTAAGCCATTCTCCAACTATATGGCCTTGATGTGTGATCTCGTAGAAAAGGAACCTACTTGCTTTGAAGAAGTCGTTCAGAAGAAAGAATGGATGGACGCCATGACAGAAGAATACTAGTCCATTATGAAGAATGATGTATGGGAAGTAGTTCCCAAACCAAAGAACAAAGATGTGGTATCTTCCAAGTGGATATACAAAATAAAATATGCAGTAAACGAAAGTATTGAAAAACATAAGGCAAGATTTGCGGCTCGTGGATTTTCTCAAAAGGAAGGTGTTGACCATGAAGAAACATTTGCTCCTGTAGCAAGATACACTTCTATCAGAACCATCATAGCTCTTGCAGCCAAAATGAAGTGGAAGTTGCACCAGATTGATGTGAAAACAACGTTCTTAGATGGTGTTATTGAAGAAGTGGTGTGTATAGAACAACCACAAGGGTTTGAAGTTGAAGATAGAAAGACTCATGTCTGCAGGTTGAAGAAAGCTCTGTATGGGTTGAAGCAAGCTCCTAGAGCTTGGTATCGCAGAATTGATAGTTTCCTGACAAGCTTGGGCTTTATGAAGAGTAAAGTTTATCCTAACCTTTACTTCAAGGTTATGAATGATGAGCCAGTTATATTGCTACTATATGTGGATGATTTATTCTTAACGGGAGAAGAAAAGCTCATCACAGATTGCAAGAAGAAGCTCACTGCAGAATTTGAGATGAAAGACCTAGGCCCGATGCATTATTTCTCAGGTCTTGAAGTTTGGCAGAGCCCAGAGAAGATCTTAACCACGGGAAGTATGCAGTTGAAACACTGAAGAGATTTGACATGTTGGAATGTAAAGCCATGACCACACCCATGGAAACGAATTTGAAGCTCCTTGTTGATACTTCATTAGAGTTGGTTGATGTTACTCTATACAGACAAATTATTGGTTCGTTGATGTATCTGACGAATACCAGGCCAGATATATGCTTTGTTGTGAACACCTTGAGTCAGTATCTAGTGGAGCCCAGACGTGTTCACCTTGTAGCTGCAAAGCATGTGATGAGATCCCTTAAGGGTACGTTGGATTATGGCCTCTGTTATACTGGAAATCATGACTTCAAACTATATGGTTATACTGATTCAGATTGGGTTAGAAGTGCTTTAGACAAAAAGAGCACTTCAGGATGTTGTTTCAATTTGGGGTCGGCCATGACTTCATGGAAAAGCAGGAAGCAATCTAGTATTGCTCTCAGCATGGCAGAAGCGGAGTACATTGCAACATGTTTCGCCAATCGCGAAGCCATATGGCTTTGGAAGTTGTTGACATGTTTGTTCGATCTGGAGATGGAAGCCACCATGATTCTATGTGATAACCAGAGTTGTATAAATATGACGAAGAACCCAGTGTTCCATGATAAGTCGAAGCACATAGAGATCCGATACCACTACATTCGTGATATTATGCAGAGGGAAGTTGTAAAGCTCCAATATGTTGGCACAGATGAGCAGGTTGCAGATGTGTTGACTAAGCCTTTGTCTCGTGTGAAGTTTGAGTACTTCCGAGACAAGCTTGGTATTGTCCAAAAGGACCTCCCTTCGAAAGGGGGAGTGAAGTTGATGATACTATGGTATCATGACCAACAACGGGTAGCTCTGTTAGGATTTTATATTCTAGGGGACCGATCATCCCTAGGCAAATCCCGAAGGTCCGATAAGGACGGTCTGTCAGAGTACCTGTGCATGTATATGCCAGCTGTGGTCAGTTGTGGTAGCTCAGTTAGGATTTTATATCCTGGGGAATCTTATGATTCCTGAGCAGATCCTGAAGGTCCGGTAGGGACGGGCTGTCAGCGTACCACTGATGTTGTTGAAGCACCTGTCTCATTTTGTTGCCACATGTTGATGATGATGTTCTAGCTTAGTGCTTTTGATGATGTCGTTCCAGCTCCATGCTGTTGATATTGATGTTCCAGCTTCGTGTTGTTGATATTGTTGTTCTAGCTCCATGTTGTTGATATTGTTGTTCCAGCTTCGTGCTATTGATGTTGATGTTCCAGCTTTATGCTGATGATGATGATGATGTTATTCCTTCATGCTAATGATGATGATATTGATGATGAGAAAAACTTATGATGATTTATAGATGTGTCAGTCAGTGTTCCAAATGTTGATGATGATGTCGCCCTCTCCTTCTCTTGATGATGTTATATTGAGTCATGTCAGTAGAATATCCTTCTCGTTAAGGGGGAGTGTTGAAATATTGTAACTTCGAAGAATATTCTAATTATATTTGAGTTATTATTGTATAGATCAAATCCCCTTTTGTGGATTGATCTAGTCGGGTCTTGTATAAGATCAAATCCCCTTTTGTGGATTGGTCAAACTATATTTGTATGGTGGTATTTGTAAAGTTGTCCCCTGGTAATTGTAAAGTGGTTTTAGCCACTTCTAGAAGAAGTCGGCTCCACCAAGTGAAGAGACACAACCCTAGTGCCACCTCACAACTTGTATTTATATGTGAGGATGATGTCTCATTTAAACACACTCACTCACTCATCTAGTGTTCATATCTTGAAGGCAGTTGCAGTTGTAAGAAGAAGTCTAACGAAGGAGAAGAGACGCGCATGCTTGGTCTTGGTCTGTCTTTGGTGTTTTAATCTTAGTCTTGGCATTGTACTGGCAATCTATTATTGAGGAAGTTTTGTTGGGTTTTCTCCCCCATGAGGGTTTCCCAGGATAAAATGTTGTGTACCTTGTGATCGTGTTTCTTTCAGTGATCCTCTTTATACTGTTGTTTTGGAAATGCATTGAATGCTCATGAAAATTGGAAATAACCTAATAACAACAATAAAAACTTAACAGATGAAATGAAGTAGAAAGCTGCGACTAATAGCCAAGCATCTTCCACAAGGATCACTGAAAGTTGCCCAGGACTGAGAATATAATTTGACACAATAGTGAATGGTAGCCTAAGGTGTATCCAAATATGCTCGAAAACCAAATCTGCAGTTTTAGAAGCATCAATATTCTTACTGCAAGAAATGAAAACAGCCATCTTCAGAAACCGATACACTATGACAAGAACTTTTGTTCATGTTTATTCATTGGCAAACCACTAATAAAACCCATTAGAACACATTTCCAAGGTCAAAACAGAACAAACATCAGGATCATTGAGTCTCTCATCGCAACTACCATAAGGATCTATGAGATTGTTATTAATCAATTTTTTAGATCACGTGGCCTTTCTGACTTCATTAGAAGTGCTATAGGGGTTAAAGTTGATAAACAAGGGTGCCCTCTCCTACCAATCTTGTTTGGGACCTACATTGATGAGCTTCGAGCACACCTCAAGAAGCACACGCATGGGGATGATGGTTGTCTTTTACATCATATTTGATTTCTCCTCTCTTGTACATTGATGATGTAGTCCTCTTGGTCTCCTCTTCCAAGGGATTACAGAGATAGTGTGATGCCCTCGCCAATTTTTTTGACCTCGGGCAGATGGTTGTGAGCCTTAGCAAGACTAAGATCATGATTTTCAATGCATCTATGAATGCTCCATCAGACTTCCACTTCTTCTTCAAAGGGAGCGAGGTAAAGATCACTACAGCGGCCAGCCTATACTTATTTGGGGGTCCAATTCATCAATCGATATCTAGTTTGAGATCCGTTGCCCAACCCCATCTTAGCAAGGAATATGGGTCTCTTTCCACATTTGAGTGTCAGTGCTTCCATACACCTTTTCAAGCCATTTCAGTTCAGATGCATCTCTTCGACATGATCATCAAGTTGATTGTTTTCTATGAGTTTACGATTTGGGGTTCTCACTTGTTGTTAGTAGATTGGGCCCATATAGATAGAATTGAATCCCTCATGTTATAGCATATGATCTGCCGCATGTAAACAATCCTCCAAGCCATTGTGTAGGCCAAGTTTGGTGCACATCCCTTGCACCTTCAGAACATATTCAGACTTGTCGTCTTTCTTCCCAGGGTTCACAACATGGCAGATTCTGATGTCAGGCATGAAACATACCCTTCAAAGTTGAGCATAGCAGGTAACATATAATTGAGATTATCATTATGTACAACCTCACGTTCAAAGGCTAGTAGACCCATTTGCACTAGGACACAAAGTACTTATTCTTAGTGGGTACTATCTCGACAATCCCCAACCACCCTGACTCATATCACTAGATTCTTCCCTCAACCTCAAATATTATGAGTTTCTGCTAGTTGTTTCTAAGATCCTCCCAGGGTCACCTAGCTAGGCCCTCTTGGCCATAGGCACTCCCCATACAACATCAATCAGTAGTGTCTCAATGCCTTCTCAGAGGTTGATGTGGTAGCAAATACTTCTTCGTCCCCACTCTCAACTTTTTCATCTCTTCTTGATGATATGTAGTGGCTCCTCCTTTATTGTATTACTTGGTCACATCTATCTTTTACTTTCTAGCTTTCCAAAGTAGTCTTTTGCACTCCTATAACTTGCTCATTGTTTGTACTTCCTAGTCCCATTGACCTCCTTTTTGGCCATTTGTGGATATTAATAAAATTATATAATATTATCTTATCCTCACTCCAGCTCATGCTATTCCAAATTATGGATCTTTTGGTACTTATAGTTATCATGGATCTTTTGGTACTTATTACATATTGACAGATTTAGTTCAATGATTTAGGAACTCCACCTTTATGCACTACAAAATCTCAATTTTCAGTGGTTACATTTACTACCTTTGTTCATACATAGTGTTATGTTTTAATGGGCACTACACTTAGATAACTTAATTGTTATGAAACATGATTCATTCAAAATGCCCCCTGTGTCTTGAATCTTGCGTGGGGACACATATTCGACCAGATTCATGTCCGACACGAATTTGGGTTGTGTCCTTCACACGTGACACGACCCAAATTCGTGTCCCGACTTTTATATGTATTTAAGTAAAATTAAAACTATATACATAAGGAGTTTAATGATCTTGGATCTTAATGATCCAGTGCTAGAGCCAGTCACTTTATGATATATAGTTTTAATTTGACTGAAATACATATCCACTTATGAGCACTTGGATCTTAATGATCCAGTGCTAGAGCCAGTCACTTTTGATGATGGTGATCCTCTTGAGGGGTCATCCTCCACAGCAGCAGATGCACAGATTGCATTGGATATAGAGGAGGAGGAAGAGGAGGATGGAGAGGAGAGCAGTGGTGAGGACACCGATATTGATGATTATGTCATGGAGGACTAGTACTACTGAGTCTTGACAGTTCTTCCATCTACGGTGTTGGTTCTAGTATCTACCCTATGTCTATTTTGTATTTTCCATTGGCATTCTCACCTATAGTGTTAGTGACTCTGACTCGGTATTGCTATCTAGTATCTATACATTGTAATACATTTTGATTTTGATGACTTAATGAGAATGTTGCAGCTAATGGTTCTAATTTCTTGTGTGTTCAAACTTCAATGTTTGTCATTTTATCATCATTGGTGTTACAATGTTGAATGTATACAGTATAAATTATAATGAATCATGATTTATCATTTATCATTTATGTTACATGTTTAAAGTTTTTTATCATGTAAATGGCAGTAAATCTTCTAGTTTCTAACAAAATATGAATCTTTGCCTAAATTTCATTTTTGTATGTGTAATTTTCAAATTCTTTTCATATATATAAATTTCCGTGTCCTATTGTCGAGGTCAAAATTTCACATGTCGGACACTCGTATTTCTGTGTCCTCCGTGTCTCATGTCATCGTGTCAGGTGACTTAGGTGACGACCCTCCAAGCCCAAGAAACTTGGGGGTTGTGATCTAAAGAACACCCAAATGTTCAATAAGGCCTTAGCAACAAAGAGCCTTTGGAAACTTTTCAAGGGAGAAGGGTTATGGCACCATGTAATGAAAATGAAATATATAGTGCCTTTTTCCTTCGAGGAGTGGTTTCAGAAGCAGCCCAAGTTGACCACAATCGCTCAATTGTGTGGAAGGCTTTAGTGAAATCATATCCCTTAAGAGGTTCTTGGCTGGCTTGGAGAATCAATGATGGAAAGAAAGTGAGAGTCGATGCAAACACGTGGGCAAAAGAAAACTATTTGTTGTCCTTGGATTTGCGAGATCAGCTTCATACACGAACATCCATACTATTGGTGAAGCTTCAGAAGCTGTCCAACAAAGCCCATGTGAGAAAAATCGAAGACAACTGGTTATCTAGGGCTGGAAGAGAACATGGCCCAAGACTGGAGTGCATAAACTAAGCTTCTCATCAACAGTGCTATAAAACAGAAGATTGGAGATGATGAATTTTTGTGATCTAAAAATCCATCTTCTAGAACATATACAGCTAGGCTCGGTTATGCATCTCTATTTGCAGAAGATGTGAGAATGGAGAAAGAATGGTGATCGTATCTAATTTGGAAGATAAGAGGCGCTCTCAAAGCCAAGATTTTCATCTGGCTAGCTCTCTCCAACAAGGTACCTATTTGGGATTTCTTGCTATGCTGTGTAGAGAAAATGAGTCTGGGCTCTGTTTATCACTTGTTTGTAGGATGCCATTTTTCAAAGGAAGTCTGGGAAGCTTCTTTGACTCTGATGCATGGAGCAGGAAAATGGGAACAGGAGTCACTATCCAACGCCTTCAAAGACTGGTATGAGGATAAGGATGTCTGTGAATATAAGGCTCTCGCCATTGCAGTCTGCTGGGCTATTTGGCGATCTCAGAACGAGATCATCATTCAAAACTCTTCCTATACTCCTGAACAATTTTTCTACAGGATTCAATTCTGTTATGAGGAATATTAACTTATAAAGACATTGTGAAGGAATCAACACAGCCCCAGATATTTCCCTTTGTGACAGATGAATCACGACCATGGGATTTCTTTGATGGTACTTCTCAGGACAATCCTGGGAAGTGTGGATCCGGTGGATGTCTCTATTTCAATTCAGCTCATTTCATTTCTTTCTCTTTGAGATTGTGTCAAGGGTCCAATAACAAGGCAGAACTAACAGCCCTGGAAGCACTCCTCAGAATAGCTACTAAGAAGAGGCTAAACAGACTTAAAGTTTATGGTGACTCCAAACTTACAGTAGTTGGGCTAAATGGCAAGTTCACTATTCAAAATGTGGGCCTCCAGGCAGTAATGGATCAGATCTCAGATATGAGGACTAAATTCCAGTTGATCTCCTTTGCTCACATCTTTGAAGAACACAACAGCAGGACAGACTCACTCTCCAAATCAGGGGTGTCATTGGAAGCCCAATTGATTAACATCCAGGAGGAGCAGAACGGAGTAAATTCAATCACTCCTCCTTTCCCCTTTCTGTAGGCTTACCTTTTTGTTTTTCTGCTGTGCCTTTGTTGGCTACATTGTCATTTCTGGTATGATAGTTTGTTCTATGGTTCATTAGCTTTTTGGCTGCAGAAAACTGACCTAGAGTGAGGATTTGTAGGGGATTTTCTTGCCAATTATAGTCTGTAGAGCATCTTCTGATGGCCCATACGGGCTATTTTGGTGTGTTAGCTTTTATAGCTCGGGAGGTACTTCGCATGTTTTGACTTGTATGCGGAAGTGACCTTATATTTGCACTACTAGGCACTTGACTTTGTAATGGGTTTTTATAAAGTTGTAATCAAGTGTTTTTTTATTAAAGTGACTTTTTATTAAGTGTACCTTCTAATATTAAAGTGACTTTTCTAATATTAAAGTGACTTTATTTCATAAAGTGCACTTATGTTATAAAGTAAAATTGTACTTTAATATTTTAAGTGATTTATTTTGGAGGGAATGAATCATGTTCCTTGATCATGTAAAGGCAAGATTAGATCTTGGCCTTTGGATTTAGGGATGGGGAAGGTGAAAAGTCACTTTCAAATTATAAGAGAATGCATTGTGTAGTGTGCAAGACAATGAGAAGAAGAGATTGAGAAATTTCCGAGAGAGCTTTGAGGAGGAGAGGAAAGGGCAGCAAGTTCAGCGCATTTCCCAAGGAAATATTCTGTTTAGAAGTGACTGATATTTATTGCTGAGAGGAGGACGGACTGTACGGATCCGTACAGTCTGTACAGCAAGGAAGAGGGCATGGTTTTTGAGGCAGTTTGTGGGCACGAAAATCAAGGCTGTTTGGAGTGTTTCCTGCTGCAGTAGGGCTGTACAGGAGCAGACCGTACAGCTGTTGTTTGGCACGTTTTTCAAGGTGCTGCCCAGTAAAGGAGTGCCGTACAGCAGTACTGTTTTGGCATGGGTTTCTAGGCAGATTATTGTGGGACTGTTGGGTGCTGTAAGAGGTATTCTCTTGCTAGAAAATGTAATCTTGCTGCTGATATAACTTTCCTGAAGCTAATAAAATCTCTCTCTTTGGGTTTCCCCACATTGGGGTTTTCCCTGGCTGGTTGCCTAAATTTCTGAGTATTACATGGATGTGTAATTACTGTTCATTGTGTTTATTCCGCTGCAAAAGTGTTTAGCAATGTGTATTTCTACTTATGACATTTTCTGAATGTGGGTTTAATGCATCTCAGAGTTCATAGATGACAGTTATCTCTAGGTTGCTAAGTGTATGACAGAATTTGTGCATGCTGATTTTGTCAGTAAATTTCTACATGGTGATGTATTAGTTCAGTTATTGTCTTTTTAGGACTTGGGTTAGACTGTTCAATACTATGCCAGGGTCATAAATACAAAATGTATTGATTTTTCTCCTTGAAAAGAAATACAATACGCTTTTTTTCAGTGGAAAATAAATAAATATATATAT
>CBVK0100240891.1:0-13331 GCA_900067695.1 Picea abies | reverse complement strand
TCATATCTATATTGTAAATGCTCATTTATTTGTAATAAGCTTAGTGGTAGGATTCTTTAATTGTGATATGAAATAACTAGACTAGTTGGGAGGAATACTCAAGAATCCCCTCCATGTATAAATGTATGTAATCTATGCCCAAAAGAATCTGTTGAGGTTATTATGATTTTTGTTGAAGAGAGTTGTTGTTATTTTTTTGAGAGCTACTGGAACTCTTGTAAATGTTTTGCTGAAGGAAAATAATAGAGGAGAATTTCTTCCAATGTCTGAGTTTTCTTATCTCTAAGTTATTTGGGTAATGTTATGTTATCTATTTTTCTGTTTTTATATGCCTATGTGTGTATTTCATGGTTGAATGAATGGATCTTTCATGTTCTGTAAGTTTCAATTGTTTATTTTTTGAAATCTTGGTACAAGGAGTGCACATATACTTGTTTGAGTATAAAAGATCGAAGGATAGACCCATGCAAGGTGTGCACATGGCTAACACTTAGAAAAGTGTTGAAAAGGTTCAGAGGGGAGTGAGTGCAAGGAGTGTGTGGGAAATTTTTCTAAGACTCAATCTCAAGAGATAAGCACCCGATGTGCAACAAGGTTTGAGTCACTTAGAGTGAAAAAGATAAGGAATAATAGTGATTAAAAGTCCTTGGAGGAAGAATCCTTTTAATTTCGAGGTTGAGTGGATGAGATCCACTCAAGGAGGAGTCATATATTTCACAGCCGCCATATCTGAGAAAGGAGCATGACCATTAATGTACTAAGTCCTTTGGACTTCGCTGCTCCAACAGGTTTAGGTGTGTTTTTGGGGGGAGGAAAATATCTTGAAGCCTAGAGTGCATCTTGGTCGTCGTTTATAAGTACACGTGTCCATAGATCAAGCGTGGTTCGAACATTCACCACTCTGGAGAATTTGAACTATTGTTGCAAGAGTATGCAAAAAACCTGAAGCTCCGAAGCCCGGAGTAGATCCCGACCATTGATGTCAGGTGTACATGTCAAAATATCACTGGAGTTTGAAGTTCGACACTCTAAAAGATCTGGTGTGTAATTCTTTCTGGGTAAAAAATGCCTGAAGGCCAAATTCCATCTCGACTGTCCATTGGCGAGGATGCATGGACCGTTGATCAAAACCCTTTTCTTTTTCAAAGTTCGATACTCTATAAGGTTGTTGGTGAAAGCAATGAAAATCTCTGAAGCCCAGAGTAATCGTAGGTCATCGATCGAAGGTGGATGTCAACTCTCTGATCCATAACTTCGTAGTTCACGTATTCAGAGGAATTGAATATTTAAACAGGGAATAATCCCAAAGCCCAGAATCTCAAAATTTCTAGGAACCGTACATAGATGATGGTGCGTAGCATGAGTCGTTGATCCCCTCCTTTGTTTAGTTATTCATGAATTCAACATTCAGGGGAATCATAGTGTGTTGTTGTTAGAAATCCCAAAACCCAAAGCTCCGAAGTGCCAAAGTTCCTGCTGGTTAAAGAGTTTAGCCTACGGTTTTGGCCTGAGGTCACGTGGATTTCTCCACTGAAGTGATAAGACCCTCACGAACGTGAATTTTTGCATGGGGAAAAGGAAAAAGGCATGTGGTAGAGTATTTTGAGGGTTCAACAAGGACCCGAGAGCTAATTTATCTCCATTAAGTGAATGATCCTTAGACTGGGAGGTTGCATGAGCCCTTGGGAGTGGTGGGGGTTTGCATCTCCGAAATCAATATTGAATCAATATGCTACAAATTTCAATGCACAATTATTCAAATGCGCATGAAAATGTAACATAAAATAAATAAGATAATCGAAATATAAATAAAATTTGGGCTTTGATGGAAAAAAAAAGGAGAACTTATAGAACTTAGAACAATATGGAATAAGCTATAATATGAATAATTGGCCATTTTATATTATTACGTTTTTTCCCTGCATTTGAGCCAAAATCATAATCAATATGTGTCTACATTGTCAAAATAAAGTTTGGGAAACATGTAACATTATAACTTCAAATGGACTTTTGAAATCCTTTTTAAAGTATATGATGTGAGTTTAACCATCATTTGCATAATTTAAAATGATGCTCTTTCCACTCATGTGGTAGTTTAAGTATCATATTTGTATAATTTCAAATGATACCTTTCACACTTATGTGGAATACATATTTCAAATGATAATATACATATGTATATTGATTAATAAATTATATTATCTTAGTTTAATTTATCAATGTGCTGAAATAATTATGTTGGAACAAATATTAAGAGGGGAAATACTATAACAAAGGGAACAACATCCCATCCTGTGAGCACATGGATAACCACTGTGTATCCTATGGAGTACTATACTTTATGTGTCTACATTCTAAAATAAATATTAGGATGTGTATAACTTTATAACTTCAAATAGAGTTTTGAAGACATTTTTAAAGTAATGGGTGTTCCTAATTCACATTTACTGCACTGATGCATCTATATATCCTAAACATATATATCCCAAACACACCGGTGGGATAAATTATGATATGCAATAACAATAAACCTCCAAAATAGCCTCTACAAAGTTCTAATTTCATAGGTTTTCACTTATATTTTGATTGTAAATTGTTTCAATGGTGAATTTAGTCAACATAGTGCATTGGTGTGCTTAAGTCTAAAGGGTGCACCAGGAGCCAATTTTTTTTAAGAAAAGTGTACATGTTTATGATCAATGCATAGAAATATCAAATGAAAAATGGGTGGGAATTTCAATTTGTAAAAGTGATCTTATAAAATAAAACCATAATCCCTATTTCATTATTTTGTCAAAAGTTAGAAGGGAGACTTGTGAAAGAGAGATATTTTAGGGAAGACATTGGAGTGGGAATTTTTTTTTGAAGAACCAAATTTGTAAGGGATCACCATAGGTTACATACAAATCTACAAACGCAAAATTAGGTATGTATATTTATTCTATTCATCTCAAATTTTCCCTCAATCAATTCAAAATATTTCCATAGATTTTTTGTTTATTCATATAACATTTATAGTACAATTCAAGAAAATAGAAGGGTTTCACAATTATGTTTAGTGTTGAAAGTTGGTTCCCTTTTATTTTGTGTTACTAAAAACTCTAGAATTAGGGGTTTTGTCAAGCCAAGTATGGGTAGAGAATGAGTAAATCCACACTTTGATGCATTTCATTAATGTGAACAATTCATGAATACAATTTGACATGTCCTTTGGTTTCATCTTCCAAGAGGTATGAATGACTCTTCCTATCACCTAAGATTCTTCACGTTCTTCATAAATAATATTTACAATGATATTTACCAAATATCATAATCATGAGGATTAGGTATCCAATATTCCTTCCTTAATACAAAGGGGTGTTTGTGAGTCCAAACATCACTCAAAATTTTCCAATTTTTTCTCTTCCAAGCGCTTTAGTGAATATGTCCGTAATTTTTTCATTTGTGGAACAATGTCTCAAGTGAATAGTTTTGGCCTCTACATGATATCGAATTATATGTTACTTTTTTTATGTTCTTGATTTTATCATAGAATATAGGATTCTTAGCTAACTCAATTGCAAAGGTATTATCAATTAGAATAGGTGTAGGATTCACTTTTTTCTCATACAAGTATTCAAGTATTTTCCTAATCCCTACAATCTCCTTTGTTTCTTCTAAAACTACCACATATTATTCCTTTGTTGTAGAATATGTTGGAACTAGTTGTTTGCATGATATCCAGAATATAGATAATGATCCAAGACTCATTAGATAGCCTATCCGAGAAAGGAGCACAACCGTTAACCTACTAAGTCCTTTGTACTTCATTACTCCAACAGGTTTAGGTGTGTTTTGTGGGGGAGAAAAAAATCTCGAAGCCGAGAGTGCATATTGGCCATCGGTTATAAGTACACGTGTCCATAGATCGAGCGTGGTTTGAGAATTCACCACTCTGGAGTATTTGAAGTGTTGTTGCAAGAGTATGCAAAAACCCTAAAGCTCTGAAGCCCAGAGTAGATCCTGACCATTGGCGTCAAGTGTATGTGTCAATAGATCATAAGAGTTCAAAGTTCGATACTCTGAAAGATCTGGGGTGTAATTATTTCTAGGTCAAAAATCCCCAAAGGCCGGATTCCATTTTGATCATCCATTGGCATGGATGCATGGACCATTGATAAAAACCCTTCACTTTTTTAGAGTTTGGTACTATAGAAGGTTGTTGGTGAAATAAATGAAAAGATCTGAAGCTCGGAGACTAGAGTAATCGTAGGTCGTCGATTGGAGGTGGACATCAACTGTCTGATCTGTAACTTTGTAGTTCTTGTATTTAGAGGAATTGCACATTTAAACGGGGAAGACTCTTGAAGCCCAAAATATCGAAATTTTTGTGAACCATAGATCACAGTGCGTAGCGTGAGCCATTGATCCCCTCATTTGTTCGGCTATTCATGAATTCAAAATTCGAGGGAATCATAGTGTGTTGTTGTTAGAACTCCTGAAGCCTGAAGCTCCAAAGTGCCAAAGTTCCTACTGGTTAAAGAGTTTAGCCTACGGTTTTGGCTTGAGGTTTCTCCACTGAAGTGATAAGACCCTCATGAACGTGAAGTTTTTCATGGGGAAAAGGAAAAATGCACATGGTAGAGTATTTTTAGGGTTCAACAAGGACCCGGTAGCTAATTTATCTCCCTTAAGTGAATGATCCTTATAATGGGAGGTTGCATGAGCCCATGGGAGTGGTGGGGATTTGCATCACTGAACTCAATATTGAATCATTATACTACAAATTTCAATGCACAATTATTCAAATGCACATGAAAAGGTAACATAAAATAATTGAAATATAATTAAAATTTGGGCTTTGATGGAAACAAAAAGGGAGAACTTAATGAACTTAGAACAATATGGAATAAGCTAGAATATGAAGAATTGGCCATTTTATATTATTACGTTTTTTTCTTGCATTTGAGCCAAAATCATAATGAATATGTGTCTACATTCTCAAAAGAAAGTTTGGAAAGCATGTAACATTATAACTTCAAATGGACTTTTGAAATCCTTTTTAAAGTATATGGTGTGAGTTTAACCATCATTTGCATAATTTAAAATGATACTCTTTCCACTCATGTGGTATTTTAAGTATCATATTTGTATAATTTCAAATGATACCTTTCACACTTATGTGGTATACATATTTCAAATGATAATATACATATGTATATTGATTAATAAATTATATCAACTTAGTTTAATTTATCAATGTGCTGAAATAATTATGTTGGAACAAGTATTAAGAGGGGAAATACTATAACAAAGGGAACAACATCCCATCCCATAAGCACATGGATAACCACTGCATATCCTATGGATTATTATTTATGTGTCTACATTCTAAAAGAAATATTAGAATTTAGGATGTGTATAACTTTCTAACTTCAAATAGAGTTTTGAAGACATTTTTAAGGTAATGGGTGCTCCCAATTCACATTTACTGATGCATCTATATATCCTAAACACACCAGTGGGATAAATTATGATATACAATAACAATAAACCTCCAAAATAGCTTCTACAAAGTTCTAATTTCATAGGTTTGCACTTCTATTTTGATTGTAAATTGTTTCAACGGTGAATTTAGTCAACATAGTGCACTGGTGTGCTTAAGTCTAAAGGGTGGACCATGAGCCATTTTTTTTTAAGAAAAGTGTACATTTTTATCATCAATGAAGAGAAATATCAAATGAAAAATGTGTGGAGATTTCAATTTGTAAAAGTGATCTTATAAAATAAAACCATAATCCCTATTCCATTCTTTTGTCAAAAGTTAGAAGGGAGACTTGTGCAAGAGAGATATTTTAGGGAATACATTGGAGTGGGAAATGTTTTTTGAAGAACCAAATTTGTAAGGGATCACCATAGGTTACATACAAATCTACAAAGGGAAAATTAGGTATGTAGATTTATTCTATTCAGCTCAAATTTTCCCTCAATCGATTCAAAATATTTCCATAGATTTTTTATTTATTCATATAACATTTATAGTACAATTCAAGAAAATAGAATGGTTTCACAATTATGTTTAGTGTTGAAAACCATAGTTTTCTTGTTGCTTCCCTTTTAATTTGTGTTACTAAAAACGCTAGCAATAGGGGTTTTTCCAAGTCAAGTATGGGTAGAGAATGAGTAAATCCACACTTTGATGAATTTCATTAATGTGAACAATTCATGAATACAATTTGACATGTCCTTTGGTTTCATCTTCCAAGAGGTATGAATGACTCTTCCTATCACCTACGATTCTTCACGTTCTTCATAAATAATATTTACAATGATATTTACCAAATATCATAATCACGAGGATTAGGTATCCAATATTACTTCCTTAATACAAAGGGGTGTATGTGAGTCCAAACATCACTCTAAATTTTTCAATTTTTTCTCTTCCAAGAACTTTAGTGAATATGCCCTAATTTTCTCATCTGTGGAACAATGTCTCAAGTGAATAGTTTTGGCCTCTACATGATATCGAATTATATGTTACTTTGTGTTTATGTGCTTGATTTTATCATGGAATATAGGATTCTTAGCTAACTCGATTGTAGAGGTATTTCCAACTAGAATAGGAGTAGAATTCACTTGTTTCTCATACAAGTATTCAAGTATTTTCCCAATCCCTACAATCTCCTTTGTTTCTTCTACAACTACCACATATTATTCCTCTATTGTAGAATGTGTTGGAACTAGTTGTTTGCATGATATATAGAAGATAGATAATGATCAAGGACTCATTATATATCCTAATGTTAACACTCCATTTTCTTATACCCAACAAAGTTTGAATCAGAATACCTAGTGAGTTTGAATTCATCCACCTTAGAGTTTGAGTCTAAAATATTAAGTTTCGTTCAATTAGTATTTTAGAAATATTTTTGTATTAGACCAATGTGCTTCACAAAGTTTTTGCAAGAACCTAGAAATAATCCCAAAAACAAATTAAATATATGGTATGGTGTTGGTAAGGTATATAAGATGTCTCACAAGCTATCTACACTTGGTTTCATCCTCAAATTCATTCCCTTATTTTGATGTGAGATTCAAATTATGTTTGATTGGATTGCAGACAAGGTTACACTCAACCATGCCTAACTTGTTCAACAATTTTTCATTGTAGTTATTTTGAGATATGAATATGTACTTTGGATTTTGAGTCACCCCAATTCCCAAGTAGTAGTGAATATGTCCAAAATTTTACATCTCAAAGATTTTATTCAAATCTTTCTTTATGGATGCAATATATATTTCATTATTCCTATTGTCAATAGATCATCTGCATACATTGCAATATATGCAACAATTTTTCCAACTTTCTTGAAAAATAGAGTTGCATCATCCAGATTAAAGTACTTGAAATTTATTTTCAGAAGATGCTTAGTTAGATTTTCATACCAGGCTTGTAGTGCTTGTTTCAAACCATATAAGGATTTGATAAGATTGCATACTTTCTATTCTTGTCCCTTCACAAAAAAACCTTTTGGATGAGAGATGAAGACATTTTATTTCAAGTATCCATTCAATAAAGAAGTCTTCATATCCATTTGATGAAATTTCCACCCATTTTATGCTTCCAATGAAAATATATTATGAATGGTATCCCATTTTTTTGTGGGGGAAAAGGTATCCTCATAATAAATACCTTCTTTCTATGAAAATCCTTTTGCCACAAGGCTCACTTTGTGATTCTTAAGTGAGCTATTATGCTATATGATTTTTAATTGTTCTTTAAGACCCACTAGCAACCAATTTTTTTGGTTCCAAATGGAGGGTCCACCAACTCCCATGTCCCATTCTTGATTAGGGAATCACACTCCTTATACATGGATTATTTCTACTCATCATGAGAAATTGATTCTTAAAAGGAATTTGGTTCAAATTTAGTAGATAAATTCAAATCACAATCATATGAAACATCCATATCATCCACATCACCTAAATATGAATTATGTAAATCACCTCCATCTTGTTTGGTAGAACTTTTGGTTCCTATTTTTCCAACCTCATCAGGATGAAAACATTCAAGTGTATTTATGAGCCACTTTGGTGGACCTTTATGAGATGGTCCAAGTTTCTCAACCGATTGAGATGGTGATAAATGTCCATGTTTCTCAGTTGATTGAGATGATGTTGAATTCTCATCAAGGTTTATCAATTCAATCCTCTCAATCACATCATCCAAATGAACTTTAGGTTATGATGAAGTGGTTGTAACTTCTTCATGAGGAGGAGATGGTGCTTCAAAAGGATATTCCAGAGATTGATCCAAGATAATGATCCCCCCTTAAAGATGTGGATTCTCATCATCAAATTCATGATATGTCCTTACATAAGTGAATCTATTCAGATGATCAAGTTGTCTCTCAATAATAGTGTCATTATTAGAGGATTCAAGAAAAAATCCATCTCTAGAAAGAATGAACTTATTGTTTACCTCACTGTAAATATGATATTCCTTGGTGGTATTTGAGTACCCCAATAACATGAACTTATGACTCCTTGCATCAATATTTTTTATTTTCTCCTTAGGAATTAAGGGATATCACATGGAACCAAAGACCCTTATATTCCTCATTGAAAGAATGCATCCATACCACATTTCATAAATATTTTTGTTCTCAAGAGTGTGATATGTGTTATCGCCCTGTAAATTCTCCAGAGGTTGTTAGAAGGCAGAAATAATTTAACAGAGGTAAAATTATCCAACCACTTCGAAACTGGGATCTATCCCTTCCAGTTTCAGAGAGGGATCTCTGAAATATAAATCACGCATCCATTGGGATATGGGGTCTGTATTTATAAACTCGAGATCAAAGAACAAATTTTTTAAAGGATACTCTCACAGGGCAGGATAATGAAAGCTACTGGATTCTTTAGGAATAAAATGATGGATAGCAGAAAGATGAGATAAACAATAAGGGTAAAGAAGCATTTAAGAATTTCTTTATTGTATTGTTAGAAGACAAACAGTAAGATCTTTAAAAGTCATAAACAGAGTATATGAAATAAGTTCTGCAACTTGACTCCTTCTAAATGATTAGAGAAAGAAAAAAAAATGTGATTACGAAGACAGAAAAAACCATTAACAATGAAAAGAGCACATCACCAATAGTTAACACGCAAGAATCCTGTGAAAATATATATCTTTTATTACTGGTAGATCCCTTGATAAAGATTACAGTGCTTCATCTTGCTTGGGTGTGAGACCAACCCTCAATACTTCAAATCTTGAAGTATTTATAATCAAAATTACAATGAACCTGTCATAACTGATCAGGACATGGAAAAACTAAAATCTAGTTAACTAAATAACAAAATAGAAGAATACAGCAACTGCTAATGATGTGTCGAAACTTTATGCTGATTTTTTGGGACGACCGTTAGTGAGTCATTCACATGAATTTAGATGTTGTGCATGATGATTCATATGATACACGTCATCTATCATTCGATTAAGTTGCACAACTCCTCCCACCTTTGTTGACTGGGTGTGGTTATTTTGAGCATTCTCCTATAGATCTCATACACTTCTGTATACTTGGAAAATGTTAGCTTGACAGTAAAAATATACTTGATCTCGTGCTGTATGCTAAGGTCTGGGTGCAAAGTCTCTAAGAATGCCTTGTCTGTAATACTGCCCTGTATTTCCGAGAACTTGGAACTGTCCTTCGCCACCATGGAAATCTTCTTCTTGTAGTCAGATAAGGTCATTAGCTTATTGTTCAAAACCATCCAATTGGGAAAACCTTTCTTCTGCAAAGCATCAATTTTGCTGAAACAATTCTGAACTCCGGCGTCCATGTTTTGGAATTTCTCCTCCAGTTGTTGCATCAACCCCTTTTGGTCAGAATTCTCTTGACTTTGAGGATGGTTTCGGTCCTGTCTTCTATTTTCATATCTTCTAGCTCTTCTCTAGTCTTTGAATTCATAAGTCAAATGATTTTTTTTTCTTTAGTGGGCATATCCCCCAACTCTCTTTTTATCTTATCAATGGCTTGTTTGCTCCTCATCACTAGTTCATTTTTTTCAAACATGATTTGCACCATAGACCAAATATCATTTATGGATCCAGATATATCCATCCAAATCTTCTCCTTAGCTTCGACAAGTGTTTTTCCTGCCACTGTTTTCTTTTGCATCTGTTGTTGTTCCCATTTGAGTTTTTTCGTTGTTTCCTTTTCATAGTGGAAACTGGTCTGGTAAGAATTCTTGAGCTCCTGAAGACTCTCAACCTTCCTTTTCAGTGTACTGATTTCTGTTTCCTGTAATTTCATTTCCTCAATGGACTTTGATAGTTCTACGGTCTTTTCCAGAGATGACAGTGGAGTGTCTACCAGAATTTCTACTATGCAGGTTGTTGCTATGATTGCGATACTAAATCCAACAAGTGGAACGACACTCAATGGAATTACTTCCATGGGTGTTGATTGTTCTTTCTCTTTTACCAGTCATTCCAGTTCTTCTTCCATTTCTTTTAATTGCATGTTCTATTCCATGATCATCTTGAGCATTTCATCCTTTTCACCCTCTGCCTTGGCTATCTCCTTTTCCTATGAGTCCTTTTTAGGTGGCAGTTTCAGTTGTTTCCTCGGGGATGTTATTTCCGCATTTTTCTTCTTGACCATCTCCTCTATTGCTTTTACATTGGAGGGATCATATCCAATCTTGAGCACCAGCTCTTCCAAAGATTTAATTCTATTTTCCTTTGCAAAGGATGATATCTTCTCCAACTTCAATTGTGTCTGAACATTGTTCAGAGAAACCTACAATTTAGTGGCAGTAGTAGAAGCTTTTGCCAAGGTGTAGAATACCATTTCTCCAGTCTGTCGATGCAGATCCATATGATCAGCTGGGTGTACATATTTGGTTTTGAATTCAAAAGTTTCTCTTTTGTAATCAGTGATAGCCTTAGGATCAGGCACTTGTGCCTAGAGAAAGGCCATATGCATCCTGCCTTTCTCTGTATCAAATGAAGACAAAATTCAATGCTTCGTTGTGGACGTTTTCTTCAGAAACTGAGCATATGTGTTTCTTGTCAACATTTGATTCTTCTTCTTGATCATATAATATTTCTCAAAGACACTACCTCCTTGACTCTGCTAATTTACCAACGAAGTATTAATTTACTTCTGGGATGAAAAAGTAGACATGATCTGTTGATCGCTTGAGATAAGATGTGACTGATCACCTTTCAAAGTTGTGATGGGCTATGTTTCCTTCTCACCATTCGTTTCAGTCATATGACAAGATTTTTTTCTTTTGGTGTGCATCCGAAACTCTTCAGCCGAGACTTCAGAAACAGAAGGAGACACATCCTTTATGGGTATTTTCTCTTTAAGTTCCTGTGGTGTGTTTGTTTGAGAGATAATGATTTGAGGAGACTATTGTTCTACCTCTTCCAGTGTACTCGCCTCCCACTCCGTTTAATTTGAAAACTTCACTATATCTAGCTTGGGTGCATGAATATACGGGATATTCGTGTTCTTCACTCTCATATCTGTGATGATTCCCCATGGATTGTAGTGCCAAAAGAAACTTGTGTAAAACATCATTTCCCTCAAAACTTTATCTTCCTCTTCCTCAGCAGCACGGTTATTGTAGATAAAGGACCCTATTTTCCCCTTGATCCTCAGTTGTTGTCTCTTCTTCAGATAAAGGACCCTATTTTCCCCTTGATCCTCAGTTGTTGTCTCTTCTTCAAAGACATGAAGTGTATGTCATCAGAATTTATCATTTGTCTTATATATTCAAGGGCAAATATCCTCACTGGCAGATACTTGGGTAGCTTATATGGAGCCATCTCGCACTTGTATACTCTGATCTCTATAAAATTTTGGTACAGGTACCAATCTCCCATTTTAGTGAGGTTTGAGAGGTGCAAAATTATCTGGATATCCTCATTTATCCTTGGCTCGGGCCTCCCACTGAGCATGCTCATGACAGTATGGTAGAACTACTAGATGAATTATATAGAGTTTCTTCTAAGCAGTGAGGTCCAAGATGTTACTGCCTGGGGTTTGTCGTCCTTGTCCATTTTCTGCATTAGGAAGGGGAACTTCTCTATCCGAAAGAAGGTGAACATGTAGGCCAGTATAGAGGAATACCAGAACATGCCCTCTGTGGTGAATTTTGAGAGTTGATTATAGAGGAATACCAGAACATGCCCTCTGTGGTGAATTTTGAGAGTTGATCATGGATATTCTCTGCTAGGAAAGTGTTGAAGTCGAACTGGATGGTAGCCTTTTCCTTGGCCAAGAAAAAGGATAGGAAACCCAATATAGGTTCGTGTACCCACTCGTCCGAAAAATAGCCAAGTAGAGAACAGAGTGATGAATTTACTTAGTTTCCTCTTTCTGAGAACAAGGAAGAAGGGTATGGGGGATTTGTCTTGGGGAGCTGAGCATCCTGTTGGAGGAAAAGCTCAAAAATTTGGGCTCTTTGAGGAAAAGACAGACTTTGATACAACTCTATTAGAATTTCAAGGTTGAAAGGGGATGGGGAATCGACTCTAGGTATCTGTAGCATCTGATCAATGGCGTCTGACATGATAGAGAAAAGAGTTTCTTTGGATGAAGAAACCATGGTTCTCTGGTCAGGGAGGTAATGAGATTGACATTTTAGAGCAAATTCCGGGAAGTGGTGGACTTGGGGAATCAAATAAAGAGGAATATTGGACTCCCAGAGCCCAATTTCATCGCTTTGATCTATGAATGTATCTTTAAATCATGATTGTAACTCCACGAAGTCAAATTCGCACCTTGTCTCTGAGATTAAGTAATCCTTGTCATCTAATGGGAAAATTCGCACCTTGTCTCTGAGATTAAGTAATCCTTGTCATCTAATGGGACCCTATCGAGGTCAACAGGAGGTGGGAGGAATAGATTTTCCTTAGCTTCTGCTCTTTTAGATTTGGATGCCATCATTGCAAAAAATACCTACAATTTAAACACAAAACGTTAGTGGGTGATGGCTATGGTTAGTTCAATGATTGGATCAACAAAAGTGGAAAAGGATTGTCTGGTGTGGGGAGAGAGTGAATAATATGCAAATGGCAAAAACAGGGATGGTTTTGAGTGAACGTGTATCCATTGGGCACAGGTGACAGGTCTTTAGGCTAACGAATAGGTGGCCTGTAATAAATGACCAACGGGTCATCTGAAGTGTGAGATGGCAGGTGAAGGACGGATGAAGGGTGTGAAAAGGTGAAGTGGGATGCACTTATTGGGGTGAAGGCAGATGTGAGGGGGTTTGTGATAAGTGACCAGGGGGAGAGAACTTACGAGGTTATGAGACGGGACCCG
>CBVK0100240890.1:0-13331 GCA_900067695.1 Picea abies | reverse complement strand
TATTGCAGAATAAAAAATTAAGATACATGAAGTGATCAACCCTAATCTAAAAGGTCACAAGTATCCTTGTTTTAACTAGAGTAAAGAAGAAAATCAACATTGTTAAAATAATAACAAACTCTCATTAGCTCCATAATGAAATTAAAATATTGCACTAGACAATTCCTAAAATGTCCAATATTACATTGGTTGAATATGAAAACCAATTCCAAATATTATCGTTCTAACCTTTTAAATCATAAAAACCATGATGATTTAAAAGAGTTACTATTAAATATTTTAAAGCACATAAACAAAACTATAAATAAAGCCAAATAATTTCCTTACCTCTTTCTTATTGTTAGATAAATTTGAGTTTAGTAAAATTTAACCATTATCCTCGTAAATATATATAAACTATTTTAAAATTTTAAAAAATTAGTTAATTCCAATCATAGATAGGAGGTACATTTACAATCTTTCCATATAACCATGTAAAATCGATAAAACGTGTATACACATAAATGCATCTTCATTTCATATCTTTAAAATGTCAAGAAATTGTGTTTAGTAAACCAAAAATTAAAATAGATTTGCATTAATATAATAAAACAAAAGTTAAAATAAATTTATATAGAAATTGTGTTTAGTAAACCAAAAATTAAAATAGATTTGCATTAATATAATAAAACAAAAGTTAAAATAAATTTATATAGAGGGCAATGGTTAGATATAAAATCAGATCATCTACATAATAAAGGAAATGATATATTTTTATAATTAAAATGAATAAAATAAATTGTGAATAAATTTTTAAAATCTAATAATAAATTTAGAATAAAATTTATAATTTATTTAAGTTTTTAGGTTTTTAATTTCTAATTTTTATTTTTTTATTTTGGAATGATTTTGGAGAAAGTCGAGGCTTTTTCAATAGCCTGCTAGAATTTTTTGGAAATCAGATTTCAATATGTCACTTGCTAGAATTGAATCTGGGTGGGGGAAAACATCCCTCACCATAAACCACTTGGGCTAAACACACGGTAAACTAGATTTTGTAGAAAGAGAAGGCTTTTTCGATATCTTTTTCATTTAAAATATAAACATGTCACTTGAGGGAATTGAACCCGGTTGGGTGAGAAAACACCCCTCAAGATAAACTACTCTCTCTAAACTAAATTTACAGATCAAATGAAATAATTAATATTAATAATAAAATAATAAAATAAAGTGACTAGGAAAAAGGGTATTAACAAGATGAAGGTGAACATCAAAGAGAAGATTGATGAAAAAAATGGCGTTTACATAGAGGAAAATAATCAATACATAAAGAGAAATATGATGGAAAGGACATAGATAATCACACAAATGAAAAATCAACACAAGAAACCTAATGATCAAAGTGATGAATGTTGGGCTTCCAATATTGGATAAGTTTGTAGTCATCTTCATGATTAAAATTATTAAGATATTTTTCAATTTCCACATCTTTTGAATAAGGTGAGAGGATTAATGAGGGGATTAGGCTAAAATTCTTAGTTTGGTCATATAAAATTAGGTGTTTGGATTTAAAGGAGTGTCCGAAAATAACTGATTTGGATATTTTGTTGTGGATAGTATCAGCTATATACTCTTTAAAATGGGATTTAAATAATGTACCATTTTCACCTATGCAATATTTTCCACAAGAGCAAGAAATTTGGTAAACTCCTTGACTAGGCCGGATTTATCTTTAGAAATTTTAAATAGTTGATTTAGAATTTTATAAGGTTTGAACAGGTTTTTGATATTATTTTTACTATATTTGCCAAAGGTTTTGAGATATGATTGGTGGTTCCCTGTATATAAGAAAAATAAATGAGAGCATGAGGTGGGGAGGAGGATGATAAGATTTTTAATTTACGATTGCTCGCGAGTGGAAGACATTGTTGATTTGAGAGAGAGAGAGAGAGAATCCATTGGATAAGAAGGCCTTGGTTAGGTGGGATTTTCCTCTGTGAGGACTTGAGGAGAGGCTATGTGAATGGATCGAGTAATAATGGTTTTTAGGATAGTTAATTTTTGAGCTAGATGATTGTGGTAACTGACATGAAGGTATCTATCAATATGGGTCTTCTTCCTATAAAATTAGTGAGAAAGGGAGCCATTAGGATGACATGAGATACAAACATATAAAAAGGGAATAGCATTGTCATTTTGGATTTCCATAGTAAATTGTATGTGAGGGGAAATGATATTAATTAGTTGAGTAAAGAGACCAAAGTGGAATGATCATGAGGTCATTTGACAAATGTTCCATATATAAAACAAAACGAACACTTGGATTTAAGATAGAATTTCTTTCATGCTACACTCTCGGAATGTTCCTTACATATATTGGAAACCACTAGGGATAAGGATGACCAAACGACTCTATCTACGTTTTGTTCATACAAAACCCCTTTAAAGGTGAATAAGGTGGAAGAGTAGCATATTTCTATGAGGTTGAGAGTTTCAAGGTCTGCTAGGTTGGATATCAGGGTCAAGGCTTCCAAAACCATTATTTTTATGAATAAAGAAACAATATGAGAGTTGAACATGAGGTATTGATCTGTAAAGTGAAGATTCTGAGTTTTATGAATGAAATCACCAGCATCATTAATAAAGGAGTAGGTTTTACCAACAAAGGAATGAATCTTTTCAGCAAGAGAATGTGGAAGGGAATGAGTGGGGGATTCCATGGCACTAACAATAGGTCTAAGAGGAATATATTTTTATGGATTTTTGGTTTCCCATAGTTCCTCGGGGCTTCGTGGTTATCAAGAATGATATTTTTTTGGATACGAGGTTGCAAGCAAGAAGATTTGATGTATTTGGTGACCACAATGGTAATGATATTAAGAAGGTTTTTAGGGAGAGGTTTATAAGAAGATAAATAAAGAAGATCTAGAATTTTAGAATCATAGTCGAAGAAATTCATAATAAGATCCCTAATAATAAAATATGTATTCTCGAAAAGTTAAACATTTCAAAACCTCATACATAACATTTCTAATATATTTAATTATAAAATCGTTCCTTATAATGTAAAACCTTTTTCGGATGAAGTATTAAATATCCATCAATCAAATAATGAATCAAATCAATTATTTCTTTACAATGTTTTTTCTCGTGGGAGAAAAGAAATAATATACTTTGCAAGTTACAGCATTAAGTCACTAAATATAATTGTATTAGTATCTATTTTATTAATAGACCTCTTAGATTTCCCTCCCTATATCCATATTTGATCCCAATTTAAAAATATTCCCCTCAATATAAACCCTTTTAACCTCCTAAGTCATCAAAACTATGGCAATCTTGGAATGCTTCTCTCAATGTTTTTTGAGTATAGAAATACAATTTTAAAGAAATGAGAATAATCTCTTCTTGGCCAATTGATCTCAATAGATGCTAATCCTCATAAACATCATCAAATTTTGATTATATTTAAATTTAACTTTATTAAATTCATTAAAAAATAATATAATAATTAACAAAAATAAAAATTCAATGTGAACAATATAATTTTTTATTGAATATTAATAAACTCAATAAAAACGTCCCCTAGGTGTACAACAATCCATGAAGGAGTGTTTTGTTATGGTATACGCAATAAAAAAATTATTGTTTACAAAGTGATTCTTCTAACAAATCATATACTAGGAAAAATAAGTGAATCATCATAAATATAATAATATTATTATTTTTTTATGTGATTTAAATATTTATTTATTATTTTTTAATAAAAATAAAGTTAATATAAATTAAATATGTTTAACTTAAATAATTAAATTTTAAATATATTTATTGAAAAAATATTAGGTAGATGAGAGAAGTGAGATGTGTAATAATGTGTTTGACCGTAAAGAAATTTTGTAGTAATAAGCCATTCTTCCTTCAAAATGGAGAGGTTTGCAAAACTACAGTTTTGCATAACAGGTCTTCCCTTCCACATCCAAGTAATAACTATCTAAGCTAATAATTTATGGCCGCCAAAGAGTTTAGGCAAGAGTTTAGGCAGATGTATTATAAAATTAAATTAAATATTTTATAATAATTTTTATTTTATGGTAAATGTTGTTCTACTTTTATTTGTATGTATGTTGATAATGTGTTTTATTTTATATTTTATATTTTTATTATTTTGAATATTTGAAAATAATTATTAATTTATTATTTTGAAAAAATTCTAATTTATAATTTTGAGAAAATAACAATTTATAATTTTGTTTTTTCAAAATGAAATTCATAAGATATGCATTTATTAAAATTTAAAAGTAATAAAAATATTGGAACATCATGAATTGGAAATAAATAAATGTCAAATTTGAATAAGGATCATCTCCACCCAAATTTCTATTATCATAAATGATATATTGACTTTATAATAAGTATATATTGTTATAAATGATTTGTTTTTGTGATTTGTTGTTGACTTTGACTTATGCCTTAAAGAATTTAAAATTTACTAGTGACTTATAGTGGATGGACTACTAAATTAAAATAAAATTATTAATAAAGATTTATATTTGATAAATTAATAAAATAAACTAAAATATTGTTATAATTATCTTAAAATTTATATATATATATGATATTTAAATATATACAAAATTGAATATAAAAATATTTTTAAAAAGTTAATCATTTTAATAAAAAACTTTATTAAAAAATATAATTAAAAATAAAATAAAAAATAATAATTCTTAAAATTTAATCATTTCAATTCAAATGATAACTATTTAATGTTAAAGTCAACAAATATAACTATCAGTAGACATGATTAATATGGTTGAGGATAATAGTTATGATATGATGTAAAGGATAAAATTAAAATCAATTCATTTATTTAATGTTTAATATTTAAAATTAAAAGTGTATGGTAGAATTCCTTTTTTTTAATAGACTAAAGTATAATGTAATCGTATCATATGAAGCTTCTGGTAAGGTATTAAAATTGAGGAAAACTTTAGTGGCCATTTTATGGTTGAGGATAATAGATATGATATGATGTAAAGGATAATATGATATGATGTAAAGGATAATATTAAAATCAATTCATTTCATTTATTTAATGTTTAATATTTAAAACTAAAAGTGTATAGTAGAATGCTTTTTTTTTTTTATAGACTAAAGTATAATGTAATCGAAGTATAATGTAATCGTATCATATGAAGGTTCTGGTAATGTATTAAAATTGAGGAAAACTTTAGTGGCCATTTTATGAATAATAAGATACTCATACTTAATGATATTGTAGTTTTATTAATGCGAATTTCTGTTTTTTATAAAAAATATAAAATTCTAAAAGATTTATTTTCAACTTTAAAGATAATTATCATCAAATTAAAAGAAAACACTTAATGTAATTTTTTTCTGTGGGTGATTGTTTTCATAATTTTTTGGATAATCCATAATATTGGTGATTGTTTGTCCACATTTCGGATCCAGATCAGGATGTAAAGCCAAGGATAAAAGTAGAGAATAGAAGCAATAAATATCATCTTGTTTGGAGGGATAAAGTTAAGAAGTTTGCTTAAACCCTAAAATTAGTTATTTAATAGAAGGAAATTTTGGAATTATTAAGTTTTGTTTGGAGAGAGAAGGCTAAGAAGTCAATTTAAACTCTAAAATTAGTTATTTAATAAAATAAATTATTTAGTTTTAATTTTAATAATGACCTAAAAATTATTAATAAAATTACTAAAAATTGGTTATATTAATAAAGTAACCGATCTTTAAATTTATGTTAGTATAATTAGTATTATAATCAAGGGTTATTAATAATGGTAATCAACCCTAGAATTACTAAGTTAAGTGCTAAAGAACCCTAGTATTAATAATAATATTATTGCGAGTAGTATTGTTAATGAATTATTAAAATTGATATTTTAGTTATGAGTGTTGGCAATGAGTATTTTAACCTTTCGTTTTAATGCTAGTGATAAGGACTTAGTCTAACTAGAATTTATTAAGTTTATTTTAATGCTAGTGATAAGGACTTAGTCTAACTAGAATTTATTAAGTTTATTTGTAAAGTGAAGGTTTCCGATTAGGCTATGATATTAGCATTATCCTAAAAGTGGGGGACTAACAGTAGGGTAAAAGACCAAAAGACAAGAGCGAAGAAAGGATCCAAGGAGAGTAAGGGAGACCTAAATAAACTTATGTGTTATTGTTGTGGAAATTTTTTAGTTTTATGAGTATTTCAAAATTGATTTTAATCATAAGCTAGATTCAATCTATAGTCTACAAAATGAATAAATGGATGATGGGAAACTTACTTTTAGTGAGATAAATATTTTTTTATTTTGAAAAGGAAACAAGGTCACATTAGAAAACCTTATTACCTCAATGATTTTGTGCATAACATAAATAATATATTTTACCTAGATTTACTACATTAATGACAAATTGAAACAACAATTGAAAAATAAAGAACCATAATACAATAAAATATTATATTTTTATGGATGAAAGCAATGCTCACTTGCCTCTTCAAGGAGGAAACCTCGAATTAAGTAGATATCCACTTCCAATAAAACTCACACGAAGTCTCATTACATTGCTTCTACTTCTTTATATGGTTCTCTATACTTCCTAGGAACATTCTAGATAAGGAAGTTTCCAGTAGGAAGAATTTTATAGTAATCCTCTTACAATTATTTCTTTCACACTACTACAATGGCCTTATTTACTAGGGATGACCTCCATACATAGAAACCTTTCTATAATAACCAATCCGGCCAAGAAAATATTGTAAATAAATAATATTTTGTGCATGTTTCCAATCCTTCACTGCATCAATTTTATTTTTGTTTACACATCCACAATCATGACTAGCAATATGACCCAAATATTCCACTTTAGAGACACCAAAGGAACATTTGGACCACTTGTGAAAGAGTCAAATATCAACAAGTAGTTGCAAGACATGATCCACACAAAGTGACATGGGGCATGTTATGTTTTACTATAGATCACTATCTCATACAAAAATATGAGGACAAAATTATAGAAAAAGGGTTGAAAATTATCGTTCATGAGACTATGCAAGGTGGAAGGTGTATTACAAAGTTGTCAATCCCTAGACAAAGCTGAATGTTTTATATAAAACCCCTTATTAAGACCTATATATTGAATTATTACATTTCTAGTCTTATATTTGTATGTCAGAAGAACCATTCATTGCACCGTTTCATTATAATTTTACCGTTTGTCTCTTATATATATGCAAAGGAGGCATAGTCTTAGCATGATCTTATCACATCTCACAATGTATTCTAAATTGGATATATTGTAAAAGTAGGTTTCCTCCTTGAAGTGGATTGTACTCATCGACTTGTTATCATTTTTAAGGAGTTGGATCATAAGAAAATACTAGATGGCATCTCAAAAAACTCGTAATGTCCTTCAAGAGTGAAAACAATAGTTTTGGGAATATCTACCTCCTTCATGTGAATTTGATAATAGTCAGAATGGAGATCATGTTTGATGAAGAATTGAATTTCTTGGAGCTCATTCAAGAGTTCATCACTGAAAATAATGGGGAACTTATCCTTGACTATTATTTTTTTAAGATCTTGAATGTTAGAAAACATGCACCAAGTGCCTTATTTTCTTAGGACCATGACAACTAGTGGTGAGTAAGGACTTTAAATAGGGAATATGATACCAATGCGTGACAACTCCTGAACTAACTCTTTTATTTTATTTTTTTGGGAAAATGGGTCGGAATAAGGATGTACATTGTATGGAAAGCTACATCGTAAGAGTGAAATAGAATACCCATCTGTGCCTCAAAAGGGTGGTAGTCTTTTGAGCATCTCAATCATAGATTATTTTCTGGCTAAGAGTAACTACCTATCGTGATGGATGGGTTGATAAAGTGTCTCAGTGGATTGAATTCAATGGAATTGGGCGATAATGCTTGAATTCATTTTTTAAGAAGTTTTTCAATATGTTTTGGGATGGTGATCTCTAGATAACTAGTTGTGAAACATTGGAAGGTGTAGAGATTCTCCTCCTACTGGAAATGCATGTATAACTCAAAGAAATCCATGGTGATGAGAACTAATGTATGTAACCATTGGAAACCCAAAAAAATGTCACAACAACCCATTTCATTATAAAACATGTGGGTTTTCAAGGGATAATCACCCATTTGATGCTAGACAATTTCACAACAATGACCATATTTCATGGAACCTCCATTAGCAATCCTGATCTAGAAGACCATATTTCATGGAACCTCCATTAGCAATCCTGATCTAGAAGTTGTTCGCAGAATGGATATAGTAGTGTGTTTCTTCGACTACTAGTCAGTGAATGAAGTTATGTGTGATAAATTTCTTAATTAAGATAATGAATTTGTGATGTTTTATGTATGCAATTAATGTGACGGTTTGGGGAGCCAAAATACTAGTCAAGGCATGCAAGGAGATCTAGGGTTCCACATCCTATAGCATAGAGAGAGGAACATATTCAATCAGTTGAAGTAGAGGCTTCTAAGGTATAGATTCATCTTTAACACACGAACTGTCCTCTAAAATGGCCATAAATAGTTTTTTATCCTTACATTTATGCCATGGAAAACGTTTCTCCTCATAATTGTAGTAAATACCTTTAAGGTGGTGTTCTACAATATCAACATAGGTTAACTTGTGGATCTTGAGTGATGGATAGGATATAGAGGGATTGGCAGGAAGAGAAATATTTGTATGGGGATGGGGAATAAATGCTTTTTTTTATTTAGGAATTTTGAACCTTTTGGGCTTTCCTATCTCTTTGAGAGGATTTCAACCAAGTAGTAGGATAAGCCATTGAGACATGGGAACATATATCTTCATGTAGAACACTCATAAATAATTACCTAGAGAAGGTATCAAACCTGCCTCTTTGGTGAGAATGACAAGTTTATCAAAACATGAGATGCATTGTTCAACTATACTATATTGTTTAACATTGGTCAATGTTCCCAAATAATGAGTGTGTATTTCAAAGTGTTCATAAAGGTCCATGACAAATCGTGTCCAAGAAATATATCCTTGGGGGGAGTTCTTATTCCATTTACACCATTTCCATCATTCAATATCTAAATATAAGACACCCACATGAAATTTCATTAAGCCATAAGTGATTCCATGAAGGGAAAAATAAGTGTTCCATTTGAGGGACCCACCCTATGGGGTTGAAGCCATCAAGTTTCTTGATATCCAGTTTAGGATCCGATGCCATAGTTGAGTGAAAGGGTCATGTAAAAATGGGTTAGAGTGAGGCCCCATGGGATTCAATTATTTATATCCCTTTTTTTTGGGTGACTAGCCCTCATAATGATAACCCTTGAATTAAGTGTACATTGCCATGATTTGGGACAACTAGTATCATGGGATCAAGTCAAGTTTCACAAGCTTTGCAATGATAGAATACAAGTTTTGCTTGATAGAGAACTCGTTGTGGTCTATTTTTTGTTTCAACTCATAACATCGATTTTCCAAGTAGGATACTTTTTTTGTCTATCTTGTTGACTCTAGTGGCCATAGAGATGGGGGTCCATAAGAAAAATGATATTGGAGAGTTGTACCAAGTTGATCAACACTACATTTTTTATCTGGATTTATGAGCAGAATGAAATGAAACCACATATATATAATTTTAACATAGAGACACAATGAACAATAATAGAGATACAATAAAAATTGACTTCTATTAAATAAGAAACATACAGAAAAATGTAAACTGCGGACTCAAAACAAGCTTGCTAGAATGGTGGCAGCTTATCTCTAAGAAGATATGTGACGACTATGCTCATTCGCAAGAATATGAGTACAATGAGGCTCTGAAGGAATTTTTAAAATAAACATGAATGCCAAAAACCTAGACATCTAAAAACCTAACTCTAGGAGATGAATCACTAAAAATCACGTGGGCCCCATTGGGGTAAGTTAGTACATCAATTTCTTGGGGTCGTAAATTTTGCATATGATCTCTCTTTAGGGTGAAAAATATCTCTTTGGAAAAGTATTTACAAAGATATTACTCTAGGGGGATCAATCAGATCCTTTGATTATTTTGACGGTGCTCAATTGAGGAAAAACATCATTTAGGTCCACAAAATGGCCCAGGAAGTTCAGGAACCAAAAACCTGCTAAAAATAATAAGTGACCAAAAAAGTGTTTTGAGCCAATTGGACAAGGTGTATGGACATGTATATCCTCATGGATTAATCCTCCCCCCTTAGGAATCAAGGGTATCCATTTCATTGAGTGCCCCGATCAGATGAGGAAATTTCTATTGAATTTGGCCCCGGGTGAGCCACTTGCCTTGGTGCAGGATATTCCCTGCTTTGATAACCAGATAACATTGGATCCTATGCTAGCAAGTGCCCTTGACCTATGTCCATGATATGATCAGTGTATTCTTGTTCCATCCAATCAGTATTGAGCTATGTTGATGTCAATTGTTTTTCTATCTTCAAGGTGTCCAATAATGGTTTAAAATAAAGGCCAAAGGAGGTCCACATTGAACATTGGGTGAAATCCAAGGAAGGGGGGAAGATTGAGATAAGAATAATTGTCACCCACAACCTTGGTGATGGAGTAGAATCCATAATAGAGTGGACAAAACTTCTTATGAGGCCCCGTAAGGCATTCTTTCTGCAACTGCAACAAAACTTTGTTGCCCATCTAAAAATGGTGTCGCACCCAATGTTGATTATGGCGTTGCTTGTACTTGGCATTGGAATTATGTAAAATATCCTAAACCTATTGACGGATGTGTTGGATCCCCTCAATAAGATAGGTGTCTTTGTCAACCTCAATTGGAGCATGTGATGAGTCTTCCTAAGTGGCCACAAGGTGTAGTACAACATTCATGGGACCCAATGGCTGAGATCCCAACCCCACCTGAAATGGGTTGTGCTCGGTTGAGATATGTATCAATATGTTGTAGTTGTATTGAACATAGGGAAGACTCTCATCCCAGGTGTGGGGGTGCTTGTAATTGTACATGTGTAGGATGTGCACGATCATCTGATTGATGACATCGGTTTGGCCATCCGTCTCGGGGTGGAAGGCAGTGGACCTGGTGAGCTTGGTGTCTAGTAGTGACCAGAGTCTCGACCAAAATGTGTTGAGAAATCGAGTGTACTAATATGAGATAATGGTTTATGGGATCCAAAAATGCACCCACACTCGTTCAAAGAAGAACTTGGTTGTGGCCTTCGCTGTGATGTTCTTCTTGCAGGAGACCAAAATCACCATCTTGGAAAAGCAAACAACCATCACAAAAAATCAGTCATATCCCCGCTTGGTGGATGGAAGACCTGACATGTAGTCCATTGATATGGATTACCAAGGCCTATTAGGAGTAGGAAGAGGAGTATATACGCCTTGTTTTTTAGTGGTCGGTTTGGAAATAGTGAAGGCAGTGCAGGACCATATATACTTGTTGACATCCTGTCAAAGTTTCAGCTAGTAGAAATTTCATTGCAACAATGCCACTCTCTTTTCCACGTTGAATTGTCTTGACACCCGAATGTAGTGGGCTTCCGAAATTAAATTCACTCCCTCGCTTAATGGAATGAAAATATGACCGAGATGGCACAAGAACCTGTTCTGAAGATGGAAATTAGTGACATCTATGTTTGTACCTAACACCTGGTAGGTGTTGGGAAAGTCAAGATATGTCTCATAGAGGTGGGGCCATTTGGAGGTCTCATGGCCACATGATTCTAAAACTGTGGTGAGTGTTTCGACTAGAGGTTGGCTAAGGAAATCAACAACTCGACTGGTACTTCATGTTTTATACTTTATGTTGAGGTGGAAATTCTACAAATATGTGGACCACTTCTGATAGTGGTCATTCTGTAATTTCCCTTGTGTCTGAATGAACTACAATGACTTATGATCAGTGGGGATGACTGTTTCCTTCCTGAGAATGTAATTCCTCCATTGGCGAAAATCTTTCACAATGGAGTACATTTCTTTTTCATAAGTAGGGTACCTACGGAAAACATTTCTTAGTGTCTCACTATGATAGGCCACGGGGTGGATGTGCTAAGTGAGGAATGCACCCACAACATAGTCTGAAGCATCTATCTCGATCTCAAAGGGTTGTTCCAGGTCAGGTAATGAAAGCATTGGTTCTTAAAAAAAGTGTTCCTTAAGATCATCGAATGATTTCTATTAGGACAGGACCCACACAATTTTTTCCCTATCACCAATGTTGGTTACTTTGTCGAGGGCCCACACAATATAGGAGAATCCTAAAATGAACCTGTGATACAAATTGACAAGGCATAAGAATATCTGAAGCTCAGTGAGCGTGGTTGGGGATAGAAAACCATGGATGACTTGGATCTTCGTTGGATTAACATGCACACCATGTGCATCAACAATGTATCCTAGGTATAGGGACCTTTCCATCTTGAAGGATAATTTTTCTAGGTTGGAATATATCTTTTGTTGTTGAAGAGTGTACATAACGTGTTGAATATGTTCCAAGTTTTCTTCCCAAGTCTTCTTGGAGATGAGGATGTCATCTAGATACACCACCACAAACGAATTAGCAAAATTCTAATAAATATCATCCATTATCAGCGATAAATATTTTGGGGCATTTATCAAACCAAAGGGCATGACCAACCATTCAAAAAGGCCTTCTTTTGAATTCAAGTAAATTTTCCATACATCAGTTTTTTTTATTGGGACTTGTTGGTAGCCAGAATTCATATCAATATTACTGAAGTATTTCCCCTCCGTAATATGATCAAGGAGATCTTCAATTCATGGAATCGAGTACTGGTTCCTCACTATGATTTTATTTATTGCCCGATAATCAATGCATAGTCACCAGGTCCCGTATTTCTTCTGCACTAGCATGATTGATCTTCCACAAGGTGATTATCTGGGTGAAATGTTTCCCTTGAGGAGAAGTTCTTGGATATAACGCTTGATATTCTCATTTTCTAGAAGATATTGATGATAGACTAGCCCATTGGGTTGCGATGCACCTTCGGTCAGATCGATGAGATGCTTGACCTGACAGTGTAGAAGTCAGATCAATGGTATGCGAAACCTAGTGCTATCATTGCTACCACCAAGGTCTACCTCATTAATAGTGATAGCCATAAGAACCTCATCTTAGAAGAGGTCGTCAAGTAGCTAGCCCTACCAAAAACACTACACCTGCATCCCTACAACATTTGTTGGGTCCCCCAATGAAGCGATCTCCACGTCAGCGAACATTGTCACCTGTCGTATGGCATCAATCCTTTCAAAGATGAGGTATTGTGTGATGTTTCTCCTCTCGATGTTTGTAATGTTCTTTTG
>CBVK0100240889.1:0-13332 GCA_900067695.1 Picea abies | reverse complement strand
CCCCCCTCTCAGTATCAACACATTTGATCTACCAATTACATTACTGTGTTAGTTTCATGTCATTGATGGGGGATACATCAAGGCCCTCCTTCAACAAGTCTATTCCTATCTACTACAACACATTATCTAGGAAGTAGACTTAGAAACCAATTATTACCTTGGGACTTGCACACCTCAATGGCAGGCCTCCTTGTGTCCGACAATAGGTTTACGTCATTGACCCCTTATTGAGTGATTCCATGGATTTTTGACGTCGTATCATCTATTCACATTCACTGGAATGTACTAGCGTACCTTGGGAATCATTGACATCAATGGTGATTTCCCTTGCACTTGTTAACGGTTTACCTCATTGACCAGTAATCAAGTGGTTTTTACCATGTTCGACATCAGGACATCTATTCACATGGTTAGATTTGTACTACATTGGGATCGGTAAGAAGACCCTGGGTTGAGTTTTCACTCTTATGTATACTTTGCCCAGGTTGCGAAGGCGTTCTTTTGAACTATGACACATATACTGTTACATAGATCCGCTTTGTATTTTTCGTGTCTATGTCTTGTCATCTCGTAGATACACTGTGTATTCTCCATGGCTATGATAAGTTCAGGTCATAGGAGTATAGATCCACATTGTATCTTCAATAGCTATACCTTTTATCAATATAATTATGGATATGTAGTGTATTTTATGGTGGGCATACCTAAAATGTTTTTATCACTCAAGCATAGGTATGCATGCCTTGGGTTTGAAACATGTTATAATATTTGTTTGATGGTTGTGTGCATATTTTTCCAGCCGCTCTACATCCATACCCTTTCTCGAAAAAGTCTACAAATTACTTTAGTCATCATCCTCTTCTGACTTCTCACTTTGGGGGGGAATCTGTTACACATCAAAATTACTCACTTCAATAGTGTCGCAAGTGTCTTCATTACAAGTGTTGTAAGTGTCACAATTTGTCCGCAAGTGTCGCATATTGACCACAAGTGTCACAAGTGTCACAAACATCATACTACCATCTTGCTTATGTCGTGCTTCTAATGACACCATAAGGACACTTAAGACACCTCAAAGACTATTTTTGAAGAAGAGAAATTAGTTGACAAGGAGTACAAACCTTTTTCCACTGACAATACCACTTGAATATCAAATTTGGAAGGAAACACTCCCCTATGAATTGCCAGGGAGTGTTAACTCTCCTTGGGCCTCTTTGGGGGAGTGCTACAACACTTTGTGCCCCATTTTGGGGGTGCGATACCCTTTCTGAGCAATTTTTTGTTTGTTGAGACAAATTAGGGAAGAATCCCCTCAATTTCTAAAGGTGGTTGGATTTGAATAGAAGGTCAAGACATGATATTCGGGAAGATCCTCAACTCAAGGAGAGGAACCCTCAATTTATCCCAAATATCTCTCAAGTGGTTGGGCCTCTCCAAATTTATATAAGGAGGCCTTCTCATGGTGAAAAGTATAAAAAATATTGGAGATATGAAACCTATGATATCATAGGTAATATACAATATATGGAGATTGAGAATTACCCCAAACTTATGATCCCATAAATGAGATGTCATTGAAGCACAATCAATGTAGATTACTTGAGAAAAGGGGTTGGACAAGGAGGGATGGAAGAAGTTGTTGCACCTTCATCAGAGGATTGTAAGTACTCTTCATTTGTTCTCATTAATACATATACATGCTTGGCCTGTTTCTTTCAAGTTTATGTTTGTTTCACATGAACTTGTTTGCAATATATAGATCTGTATTTAAGCTAATCTCAGTAGAATAGGAATCTCGTTGTATCTTTGTTTGTTCTATAGGACCTATCGAGGAGCTCGGGATTAGAGCTCAACTTGGACTTTGCGAGGACAAATACCATTAACAAGGTACACATATTTCTTCTTCCTCTACATATATTAGCTTAATTATATCTAAAAAGGATGTTAGTGTCCACGTTAAGAACTTTTCCATCTTGGCCTTAGGAGTCTGGAGACCTAGAGGGAATCCTCTTGTCCTCGATAGGATTCACCTCTAACAATATAAATAAATTTACTCACAAAGACATTCTTTTATACACAGAATGTGCCATAGAGAGCGCTAGTTTGTTTAGATCGAGCCAACAAGTCCACGGGATACATACTTTATTTTCAAAGAAGCTAATGGAGATGGTGCCTCTACCTAGACTATTGTCTCATAGAAAACATGTGTTTCTTGGAAATAAGATAATTTTTTTGCAAGAAGGAATTCCCACAGAGCAACATCATAAAGAAAACCCTAAAAACTATAAGAAACCCTATAAAAAATGTCAATGAAGGGTAATAAAGTACTCACCATACCTGTGGAGATCCTTCATAGAGACAAAAGCCATAACAATGTCGAACATCATAACTGAGCCAAATATCATAACATAGTCGAATGTCAGTGTCGAACACGAGGGGTAAACCAAGAAATGACCAAGCAAGAGAAGACTCAAGATATTAACTACGAAAGAGTGATAACACCTCAAACTTATCAATGATGGGAGGAGCATCAGGTATGCAACCCCACTCCTTTCCATGCAGGTTCTCCAAAGTTTCGAGGCCATAGTGGGTGGTTCATACAATGGCAGGCCTAGAGGGTACTAGAATATTCATATTTCCATTAATGGATGTTCCCCAGTTTTAAATTCCAATACCAAACACCGTCTAAGGTTCATATTTGACCTGGCTTCAACCTTTACTTTTGTTTCAAACTCATTTAAATGTTGAGTGGATAGGTAACCCAATGTCGGATCGATAATAACATACCCTGGTATAACTTCATACTTAGACTATACAACATGTTTTATGTTACTCTCACTTACTACTATGAAACATGCTTAGTAGGGGGATGATTGTACCCTAGTACGTGGACTATGCTCTAGAATGGTTACAATAGTATATTCATATCCCTTAGTCCAAGTCTCAAATTATGTAATATGGTTGTTTATTCATAGCATAGGTTATCATAGTGGGAAGGGGATGTTGTTATAATATTTTACTAAGGTTAGCATGGGTTCAATGAAAACCCTAACATTGTTTTGTATTCAAACTTTATAATGGACCTAGATAGTCCCAATATCCTCATAACAATAATCATATTTAGAAACTTGAATGGAGTAGAAAGAAGAATAGATTTCAAGTAAAACAAGTGAGATGACTATGGCATGTTTTCATGGATGGTAGCAGTAACCTCATATAGGAGGTTAATCTAGTAGAGAAACACTTTTATGCACATAAGCAATGACGTAAATTTATAAAGAGTATTTTTTACATCACAAAAGTTTCAATAATTTATAGTTGTTTTACCCTATCAAATTTTTTTGTTTTTAGTGAAATTGGGTGTATGTTACACTTCAGAAATCAATTTAACCACTAGAAGGTAGATCATGGAGAGAAAAATATGTATAAAAATGGAATACCATAGTTTGATGGACATAACTATGTATTATGGAGTACAAGGATGAAAACATATATACAAGCATAGGAATTTGAGGTCTGGAAATCAATAGTAGATGGATATAAAGAGGCTATCATTCCACCAACAGATTATAATGGAAGGAAACTCAGTATAAATAATTTGAAATCCATAAATGCTATCATGAATGGTGTGGTTGATTTTGTATATTTCAAACTTATGCATTGCATCTTCGCAAAAGTGATTTGGGACAAACTTCTGAATTTTTATGAAGGAGACACAAAAGTCAAGGAAGCAAAGATTCAAACTTGCAGAGGTCAATTTGAATAGCTAAAGATGAAGGAAGATGAAAATATTTTATCCTACATTCTACGATTTGATGAAACAATGAATGAAATTATAGGATTGGGAGAAGAAGTCAATGAATCTATAATTGTTCAAAAATTGTTAAGATCTCTCCCAGTGAGATTTGATTCTAAGATCCTAGCTCTAGAAGAAAGAACAAATATGGATTCGATAAGAATCGATGAGGTACATGGAATATTAATATCCTATGAAATGAGAAGTGAAGAAGAGAATGCAGTCACAAAAGAATGAACAATCAAAGCATCCAAGAAGTCAAAGAAAAAGGGTAGCAAAAAGGAAAAATCAAATAACAACAACAATGACATCTCAAAAGATGATGATGAAGTAGACAACTTTGTTAGAAGACTGAAAATAGGACCGATGGAAAATACAGAGTTAATCTTCCATTGATTTGGGAACAAATGTACCCATAAGAAAAATAAAAGAAATGAAGAAGATGAATCAAATAGAAAACAAGTATACAAAGGAAAAAAAAAAACAAAAAGAATTTTTTCAAGAAATGCTTTTGCACTAAAGTAGACAAAACCTCATTAGGTGAATATGAATACAATGAAAGTGATATAGAAAGGTTTATATTCATGGAAAAGAGTAAAACAAGTCAGTACAAGAAGAAATAAAAAGAAAAGAGTAAACACAAAGTTCCAACTCGAAAGAACTAGAACAGATGATCTCTAAGTTAAAAATTCAAGTTGAAGAAGACAAAATAATTGAAGAAGCACTCAAATAATTATTAGAAGAAAGATGTAATATAGGATTATTGGAAATTTGGATGAAGATATTGTCACATTGAGAAAATATATTCAAAATAAAAACATATAGAATAGTTGTAAATTTTTGGATAACATTATTAATAGTCAGAGGAAAAATCATGACAAGTCCATACTTGGATACAATCAAACAAAAAACGGATCAAGATTAGAAAAAAAAGATCAAGAAACACAACCAAGAATCTATGTAGAGACAGTCAGAGGATACAAGAATTTTTACAAGGAAGATCACAAGGACACTCCTCCACCCAGAAGATTCATATCTCAAAATCAGCAACAGTTAAAAACAAGAAGTCCTCAAGAAGAAGAAGGATTTAGAAGAGCAAGTCCTTTCATAATATCTTCAAGTCCCAGGTATCAAATTATCTTCTTTGGTTTATGTTATCCATGTAACAATTTTGTACATAAAGCTATAATTTGTAGAATCAATGGAAGAAAAATAAACAACTATGAAATTCATGCAAAAAATGGATATCGAAGAAGGCCTTGTGAAACATAGAGAAGAAGATACAATAGGTTGGGATCCTGGAACAATGAAGTGGAATGCTACAAGTGCAACAACTTTGGACACATGGAAAAAGATTATAGAATGATAGTTACTCCAAGAGAATCACAATAGAATAACAACAATCATAGACAAGAACCTCAATAGAGAATATGGGTAAGAAATCATAATCAATATAACACTGAAGAATGTGCACTCTCTCTACATCCTAAACACGAGAAGCATGGTTGATATGTTGACAGTGGCTTCTCAAAGCACATGACAGGTGATGTGGACAAGTTTCTAACCTTGAGAAAGGAAAGATATGGATCATTCTTCTTTGGAAACGACGATTCAGATAGAATTATTGGAAAAGGTACAAACATAATTGGAAATAAGGATACCAAGGTAGAGATTGTTCTACTAGTGGAATATATGAAACATTATCTTTTGAGTGTATGTCGAATGTGTGACGAAGGTCACAAACTTGTGTTTGATTCACAGAAGTGAGAGATAATAAAAGTAGGTTCATGCAAAGTGGTTGCAACAACTGTAAGAACTTCAAGCAACATATATGTATTAAGTAAAATTAAAAATAAAAAATGTTGTCTAGGAAAAGAAGATGAAGTTTGGCTATGGAACAGAAGAATGGGTCACATAAAATTTGATAACCTTTTAAAAGTTAGAAAAAAGGAAGCATTAAAATAAGTTCCCCAGATCAGGAATCCAACCAACACCTTATGCAAGCATTGTTAAAAAGGAAAGAAAAGAAAGAAAAAAATTCAAATCAAAGGAATACTCCACAACAAGAGCATTGAAAATTGTGCATAGTGATATAGTTATACCAACTAGAACAAATGAATTAAAAGGTGAGAAATATTTTATGTTATTAGTTGATGATTATACAAGGATGAATGCAGTTTGTTTTCTTAGAAGAAGTCATAAGCATTCGAGAACTTCAAGATATACAAGGAAATGGTTGAAAATGAAATTGATTAAAAAATAAAATGTTTGATATCTGATAATCGAGGAGAGTTTGTACTTAAAAGGGATTTATGGATTTATGAAGCAAGAGTGGAATAAAAATGAAATTCTTTGTTTGTAGGACACCTCAATTGAATGGAGTTGTGGAGAGGAAGAACATGAAAGTATAGGAAATGGATCAAACTATGTTAATGGATTCCAAGTTGACATATGTATTTTGGGAACATGCAATGCATACAACATTTCATATTCAAAATAGAGTAATGCTAAAAACAAATAGTGATAAAAATCCCTATGATCTATGGAAAGGAATACCAGAAAATGTGAATGATTTCCTAGTGTTTGGAAGAAAATACTACATCAAGAGAGAAGATGGAAGAATGGGAAAGTTCAATTCTCATGTGGACAAAGGAATACTTGTTGGATACTCAAGAACAAGGAAAACATATAAATGTTTCAATCTGAGAATCAAAGACAAAATGACTCGATTATGGTAGTAATTGATAAACTAAGAAAATCTGCACATTTTATACCTGTGAAATCTATTTATAAAGAGATTAATATCATTGAAATTTTTATGAAAGAAATATTTAGATTATGTGGGATTCCTAAGATGGTGGTTTCCGATAGAGATCTGAAATTCACATGAATTTTTTGGAAGGAATTGTTTGTAGGATTGGATACTAATCTGAATTTCAGCACAAGCTACCATCCACAAATGAATCACAAAACAAAACAAACAAACCATATTATCGAAGACAAGTTGCAAATGTATGTAAGGAAGAATCCAACTAAGTGGGAGGAGTACCTCCACTTATTTGAATTTTATTACAACAACGGTTATCAGACATTAGCTAAGATGTGTCCCTTCGAAGCATTATACGGGAGAAAATGAAAAAATCCGATTAGATGGGACAATCGATTTGATAGGATTATGGTAGGACTGGAAATACTCTATGAAATGGAGAGAATGGTAAAAAGAGTACAACAAAACTTAAAAGAGTCCTAAGACCAATATACAATCTATGCATATTTAAAAACAATACATTGGGAATTTCAAATCGGGGACCATGTATATCTAAAAGTCAAAGAAATAAGGAGTTATCTAAATCTAGAAATTTGTTCAAAGTTGGCACCAACATTTTGTGGCCCCTTCAAGATTTTAACTCGAATCGGCCTTGTGGCATACCAACTAGCACTTCTTGCAAATTTAAAAGTTCATAATGTTTTTCATGTTTCATTACTAAAAAGGTTTATTCATGATCCTACTCGCATCATTGATTGCAACATGGTGCATGTGGAACTAGAAGGTGAGTTCCAAGCGAAACCTTTACACATTCTGGATAGGAAAGAAACAATACTACAGAATAGAGCCATCGCCCAAGTAAAAGTGCAATGGAAGAAATTTATCCCTGAGAATGTCACTTGGGAATTGGAAGAAGACATGTTGAAATATTATCCAACCCTATTCTGAGAGAGGAATGAACACTAGACATGTTGAAATATTATCCAACCCTATTCTGAGAGAGGAATGAACACTAAGGACAATGTTGTACTCAAGGGGGAAAGGAAGTGATATCCTATAATTTTAGATAATTACATTCTATGTTTAATTTTGAGATAAATATTCGTTTTTTGAAAATTCGAATTTGGAAATTATTGCTATTTATGTAAAATACGAATTTGGAATTTTGGATTATGTAATTAATTATTTTATGATCGTTGGGAGAAGATTTGACTTTCCCAATTGTCATCTTTTATTCGACACATGTATCAGACAAAATTTTTAATAAATTTAATGTTGGAAGACAAATGGAACAACCAGGTTAAAAATAGTTGACTATGACTTAAGAGGGTCCTCCAACTTCTTAAGGCCATAACTCTCAAACTGTGAAGAGTTATGTGATGTTCCACATACCACCAGAAATGGAATGACAATCACTATCCATCATCTCATTATTCCACAATTAAGCATGGGTTCTCTTACTCCGCAAAGCGTCTTCTTGTGAGGGCTTTCAGCATAAGGGGAACACTTTGGATTTCATCCATATTTCTTTCTTATCAACCATGACAAGACAATAATGAGTCATATTTACATCAAACAATCTTAGGTCCATTACCCAAACCTTTGTGCCGTGGGGATTTCTTTAAGGGTTGACATCAATGACAACCAACCTTAATCAACATTTCATTTCATCCCAGATTTTTATATTGAAGAGTTCACTTTCCAAGTCCCTTAGATCAATAGACAAATTGTGGAATGCTTCTTGAATATTTTTGTTTCTAATTGCATAACCGACTAGCCAAGTTTTCACGTCATCTTCACGATATTCAAGAATGCCATAGAAATTTTCAAATGGCAGTATTTTATAGATATGAACTTGATCATCAATTTCTTGTTTGGTTAAAAACAACGAGTTTAATATCAATTTAGGGTCCTTGACTTCATTGGTGCTACCAACTAGATCTATCTCAGTTAGCTTCTTGAATAGTTTGTCTATTTTAGATATGGTTTGGCTACATTCTTGAACAGTACCAATCAGGTTCTTTATCATTTCTTTCTAGCATGCGTTTAGTTGGTCTATTCGATCTAGGGAAAGGATATCCTATTGTCTTCTTCTGGATTCCTTCATACCGGTAACTTCAAAACCAAATGGTAAAACTGCATCAAGATAAAAACCTTGCTCGTTCTTGAGATCTGCTTGCAGATACTGATGAAAAGCATACGCTCTTGTTCCAAAAGAGACCGTATTCTTTGACATATCTCGAGATTATGTTATTAATTCCATTATTTTGTTTATATTCTTTTCCACATAGTCTCAGGCCGATGTGAGAAGGCTTGCTAACCATTTTAACTTTGGCGCAAGTGTGGTGGACCCGACCATTGCCAAAGGAGTAGAAAACAGTGGAAAAGGCATTAGCGTTGCCTCAAATTCTTTGATTCACGTCTTTAACATGAGTTTCTCCATTTCAAGGCCGCTAATAGAGTTTTCTAGAGCATCTCTAGTTTCTTGGTGCATCTTGGACATCTGGGAAGGGCGCATGTTGCATAGGTTGAACTATGAACGAGATGTGCCTTTCTTATTCTTTACATCTCTATTTTCAATAATCAATTTTTTTTATTCGCTGTAAAAACAATGCTCTGAAATGCAAAAGTCTCTTCTTCATCCAATGTATCTATGCCCAGTATTTGCATCCCAGGATTGTGAGGAGCAGTGATGTCTAGGTGATCTTCATCAAGGAACGATTTTTCAATGTTAATTTATAGTTCCATATCTTCGAGGGAGAGATCGTAGATATCAATTTCTCCCCTCGGTCCCTCCTGTTCTTGGACTATTGTTTTCCGTTTTTTGCCAGTGGGAATCTTGTGACAACTTTCAATTTTGATGGAGGGAGGTTTATTATCTCCTCCTCCGCCTGAAGAACTGTGTGTGAATTGTTTACTTGGGTAAGCCGTTGGTGTATTGCCATGAGATGTTGTGGTCTTGGCTGTGGCAGTCAGGGATTGGGAACTTTTTTCACCCAGGTCTTTTCGGTTCTTCTTGTGCAAATCATTGGTACTTGTTTGGATTCCATTCAAGATAGTGTAAGTGAAAGAACTATTGAAGTGGTTCCTAACCATGAAATCCCAAACTTTCCAAGGCATAGACATGAATTTTCCTTTCCTTTTTTCATGGAAAAAATGCAACCAGTAGATGTACTCCCTTGCTATTCTAGCAAAAAACATTGTACCATATATGTGACATGGAAGGAAGCAAGGATTTTGTTTAGACCCAAAAATTCTTATAACATTATAGTTCTCCATTTCTTCTATTGTTTCCTTCCTATCCAGGAAGATTGTCGTCTGGCCAACGAGGGGAAATACCTTCCAAATATCAATGCTTTAAAAAATGAAACAAAATAATTGAAGACCTTATAAAATAGTTGGCAAGCATCATGTCTCCATAATTTCTAGCACGAGAATGTTAATGGGTCAAATTCAAAGTTCAACTTCCTACACATAGATAGTCCAGGAAATGGATAGCAATTTGGCACGACGAAAATTAAATAAGGTGGCATAAATAATTTCTTATGCCTCTTGTATTGCAATAATTGGAGAGGAGTGTTGAATGGAAATCAGATTGTGGCAATGGAAGATGGTTTGTTGCTTGACCGTAAAATTTAAAATATACAGAATCATCCAAGAGATGCCTGTTTCATTTGCTTGTCTCGTTGTCCTCTTGAAAAGAAATGCAAGTTGCTGAAAAAGGTTTTTACATGCACTAACCTATAATATGGCCATGTCCTAGGGAGTGGGCATTGGGTCCTATAATAAATTCGGCAAGAGGTCTAGTTCATTGCGATGATTCTTTAAGAACTACTTGCAATTATCACCCTTGAAAGTAGGCATTGGGTCGGGAAGTGTTAACATCTTTTGAAATACTTTAGGCTATAGGGAGATTTGGAAATGGTTGCCCATCTAGACAATCCGCTGGTTCAGAATATATTTCTCGGCGCAACATGTGACCAAGTCCTTAAAGTAAAAAATAAAATAAAATTGGGGATACAATGTGCTGTTGCAATTTCATATGTCGAGATAACTTTCATCTGGGCAGAAGTGGATGATGTAACATCCCGCTCTGGCGCACCTACAAAACTTATTCTTTGAGGACACTTTCTCGCAAGTGATCTGGATTTTTATGATGATAAAACTTTTTCCTTCATTATGATGCGTTAAGTTAGATGACAGGATGTTTTTACTACTTTGATGTAGACAGGTGCTGCTGACTCAGTTTCATTGAGTGTGCAGGGTTTCAGACCTTGAGGATGCAGAGGCATCGGTGGAACTCCCTTGGACTCCAGATTGAGTCAGGGAGTGGGCTATTTGGGTTGTTTCATTTATGGTGATATTGATTTGTTTTGATGATATGCTATTGATTTTATGATTGTTGTTGACATGATCTGACATGATGGTTGATGATGCAGGCTGACAATAGCTTGCCGACCAAGACTCACATATGGAGTAAAGGGGCCACACATGATTTCCATAGAGGTTGAGGGAGAGGTGTGGACAACAGCCCTGCCACAGCCTACTAGCACTCCTGCTGTGGCTCGAACTGTAGGTTAACGATTACCTAGTTCAAGAGGATCCACGATGCCATGAGGGCAGACTGCGACAGTCGCTCACGATGATTCTAAGGGGCATGCAATAAGGCGGAGGCCTTATTCCTTAGAGCCCTTATTCTCCCACAAGTTCACCTGGCAGAGTGTTGACTCCAGGGGTTATAGATGTCTACCAATCCATCAAGTCAGCGAGTGGCACCCTTGGAGCACGTGGTGCATCCTGAAGGGCACGTCGCGCAAAGAAATACAAGTCAGTGAGTGGCACCCTTGGAGCACGTGGTGCATCCTGAAGGGCACGTCGCGCAACAGAAGCAAACGAGGCGAGTGGCACCCTTGGAGCACGTAGTGCGTCCTGAAGGGCATGTCGCATGGATGATGATGATGAGACAACCTAGATTACCTTAAGACCTTAACGCTTGATAAAATTCTTAAAACGACTCCCCTAATTAATTGTTGCCCAGTTCAAATCTAAACCTAAATTAAAACATCTCTAAGATAAAATTTTGACAAGCCCTAAGAAAAGATCCTACAAAAATGAACATAAGGGCGAAAACTAAAACCCTCCTAGGTGTTAATTAAAGTCTTCTTAAAATTAAAGGGGGTAAAGTAATGAGGGAGACAAATTAAGTAAAACCCATGGCTTATAAATTATAAAGAAGAATTAAAATTATTAAAGTATGGGAGTATAAAAGCTAGGATTTAGAAATACAATGAAAAGATTAATAAGTTCTTTATCATTTGGGTTTTAAAAAATAAAAAAAAAATAAAAAGAAAAAATAAATAAACAAAAAAAGAAGAAGAAGGAAGGAACAATTAATAGAAATAAGGAAACTTGTATTAAAGGAAACTTAATATTGGAAAGTAGGAGACATAGGGTAAAAAGTGAAAAGGAATCAACAATTAAGGAGTTACTAAAAATCAGCAACTCCATTTTAGGAAAGTTAGTAAAAGCATGAGAGGGGATCTAGGAACCCTAGGAGTAATTTAAGGAGTGATTTTTGGGGGGAGTGAGGGAATTAAGTCTTTTAATTATTAAAAAGAAATGAATTTTTGGAGAACCGTGGGGATTAGTGACACTTGGACGGCAGTGAATTTTTAGAGGTTTGTCATAAAAATGTAATTAATAATGATTTAGGAAAGTAGGTGGGTCTCAAATTTCTATAAAAGAAGGGGAAAAGAAGGAAGAGGGGATGAACGGTTAGCGTAACGTTACGCTGCCGAATTGAGGCTTGACGGATTGCTTGTGAGGAGTTGGGTTTATCTCAGCTGTATTGGAGTGGTAGCTCAGCCTTGGAGGCGAGCTGAGAAGCTAGTCTTATCTCTGGATCTTATGTGGCCCCTTTGCGGCTCGGGGGGCTAAGGGGGAAGTAGAGTACCCCTAGCGATTGGTTGGGAGGTACCGGTGAGCTTTCTGTAGTCGGCGAGCAGGAGCGGCATGGAGCGCGAGAAGTAGCACGGAGCGCGGGACGTCCTCAGGAGCGGGCGAGAGGCCACGGTATGAATTTTATTTCTGGTAGAGTAGATTGTCTAGTTACTCTATTAGGCGATTATGATGCATTGTATGTAAGATGTTGCTTCAACTGTTGTGGTTCGTTTCGTATGCTACAGTGATATTGTTCTGGAAACCTTTTGCTGGGGTAGATGTTCTGAATTTACTGTCATTTGTATGCCGAAAGTTTGTCTGTATTCGTTACCATTGTATTCTGGAAATTATCTGAAACTGACATCGTTTGTATTTGGGAATGGTCTGAGATTGCTGTCATTCGCATGCCGAAATTGTCTGCATTAGTGATCATTGCATTCTGGAAATCATCTGAATGGAAATCGCTTGTATTTTTGGAAATGGTCTGTGTATGCCATCATTGTATTCCGAAAACGGGTCTTAATTGGTTATCCTTGCATTCTGGAAATTTAGTTGAAATGGATATGGGTTGTATTCTGGAAATGGTCGGAATTTGATTTCATGGTAGTTGCATTTCGTTTGGCATTTCATTGATTATTGCTGCAAATTAGTTTTGCATTTCGTTGGCATTCGTTTGGCATTTCGTTGATTATTTCTGCAATTAGTTTTGCATTTCGTTTTATTATTGCATGCTCACAAAATCATTTGGCATTTCGTTTGATTATTGCGTGCAAATTAGTTTTGCATTTCGTTGGCATTCGTTTGGCATTTCGTTGATTATTTCTGCAAT
>CBVK0100240888.1:0-13332 GCA_900067695.1 Picea abies | reverse complement strand
AATATTTGTGGTCAAAGGACAAACTAATATGAAGTCAATGAATTATCGATTGCTATAGTCCCTCTATGCCTACGACAGGGACTAATAATTGGTATGTTATTGTAATGATCATAATTTTTGTAGTACTCAAAGGCACATGCAAGAATTAGTCGTCTCATTGTCATTATTCTAGGCGATTAGAAATTTTTTAGTATTTTGAATGTAATAGCTATAAGAAGGTAGAGTTGTTTCTACAATAGTTATTATTCGTTGTTATTCACAAATGCCAGTTGATTCATCATCAGTATTCAAAGAAAACCATGTTACATGGGATAACCCGCTTGTGATTTAAATGTGGTAGACTTTTATTCTTTCTAGATGCCTTTAGGTCTTGGGTCGTTAACATGTTTCCTTACATTCGAGGAAAATGAGCTCTTAGCCAAGCAGAAGCAGTTTCAGATTATACTTCAAGACCAAACAAAGTAGTATTACTTATTTGTGATGACTTTATAATATTATTTATTATTTTACAATACTAATATGATCATTTAAGTAAGTATGATATTGATCTTTGCATCTTTTATAAGGAATGTAATACAATCCAGTTTTAATTTTAAACAAATTTATTTTGTTAATATATATGAGAAGGAGTTTATTTTCATGTTTACTAGCATATCTTTCCAAAGAAGTTCATTTTCATATTTATTAGTAGATCTTTGAAAACAAGTGAACACAAGCATTTATATGAATTAGAGAGATGGATATATATAGAACAATATAAGAAAGAGTTTGTGTTATTTTTTATGTTGTTGGAAGATGATAATTAAGTCATGACTAAATAGAGTTCATCACCAATCTAATAGGGTAAATGTGAGCGAAAATCTTATATGTGGTCATCTTTAACGACCTTAGATTCAAATTGCATTAAGATCTCAAAAGTAGCCCACGAACAATGTTGTATGTGTAATGTTTATTTTAATTAAAAATTTAAGTAAAGTAAATGGAAAATAGGGATTTACAAGATAAAACCTATCAAGCTTACAAACTAAGCCTACTTTGTGAAGAGACAAGTAACTATTACAAAAATTACTTTGCACCCCATGCTTTTGAAAAATATGTTTTTTTACCACATACAACCCTTAGAGTGGCAAACAATTAGATAAGAACCTCAGAGCTGTTAAAGTAGAGGAGGAGGAGGAGTGAATGACTTATAAATAATTTTAAAACAATGGAATGTGTTAGAGATTCAATCTACCAAACACAACTTACTACATAGAGCATGGTATATTGCATATGACATGTGTTTTCAAATGGATACATGGAACGAATAATCACTTGGATTCTTGAGATACCCTTGTTGCATGTCAAAAATATACCTAGCTTCTTGCAAGTCATGGATCCTTTGGATTATATGTTTTCCTTTTCAAGAAATAAAGTGTAGGCCATTCTAGAAGGCAACATGGTAGTAATTTATTCCTTCGCTGATCTTAAGGGCCATGTGCTCAACACACTTTAGAATAGACTTTCATCGTCATATACTTTAGACCCTTTTTTATATGAAACAAAAATTTGTCAAAATGAAAGATCAGATATGTCTAAATCAAATGGACTAAAGAAATTGTCTAAGTGAATTGATTGGACAGTTGGGAACTTGATTTAAGTATTCACAATTGCTTTGGAAGTATAATTATTATGGCCAACGAGGAGTTGCTAAAGTTTGTGCAAGTTTCAAAGGTGAGAAAGCACCCCTTCCTATGGGTTATTCTTTTAGATCTCTTTCATGACCAGTGTGTTATGTTGCCTTTAATTTTTTCTAGAAGGTAAGGGCAAAGGTTGTGAACTATGCACCCTATTCCTTACAAAGTAGTGGACTAACAAGATATCCATTAACAAAGTTTGAAAGAATACACTAAAAATAAAAGATATACTACACATTCACATGGATAAGTGATTTATCTATCAAAACGGTTTAGAATAACAAGTTTTGTGAGGATATCCTTCTTAAGAATACTACATTCATATTGACATACCCCAATCTAATTAAGTATTGAGAGATTAAATACATTTAAATATTTCGCATACTTCCATCTAATTTAGCATGGAGAGATTAAACAAATTTAAATATAAATCTTTTGCTTAAAAAAAAATGCAAAGTTAAATTGAATTTATGTTAATTTATTATATTTTATGAAAAAACACTAACTTTAAAAAAAATGTTATAGGATGAATTTGAAAAAAATATCCACCAATATAAAATGTAACTTGTTTCTTTTAATGCACTTACGTCCTTTGTAAAGAATAAAGAATGGAATTCGAGAAAAATATCCACCAGTATTAACTATAAAATATAACTTGCTTTTCTCAATGCATTTATGCCCTTGTTTGTATATATTAAATTTATAAAATATAATTTGCTTCTCTCAATGCATTTATACTCTTTGTTTGGTATATTTATATTTTTTAACTAACCGTGGTGAATATTTTTATTGAATTGATGTTTTATATATATATATATATATATATATATATATATATATATTCATTCTCAAGAAGAAGGCATAAAATCTGTATTGCGTAGAGTGAAAAAATAATATTACGTTTTAAATAATATTACATTTTATATTTATGTAGAGTATATTGAATCCACAGAGGATAATATAAAGGATTTAGGTACAAAGTCCTTTATTTAAAAAGTAAAAATTGATAAAAACTAGTTGGTACTATATTTTCTAATATCTACTATGGTGTTTAGCCTCACAAAAATTACATCTTGGAAGAAAATGAGAAAACATCTCACCGGCACTAATATTTGTCGAGCTAAAGAAAGCATGAGGGGGCTATTTAGTAACCATGCCTTTTACATTTTTCAAATAAGTGAAGGATTCGAATTTTTGCTATTGTCTTTCCTTGCAGTTAAGCTCCCTATAAATATGCTCGAATGAGATGAAATTGAACCTATTTTTCAACAAAAGTACTTGATCCATAATACTATTAAGGATAAACTTATATTGGTGGCATTGGTACTATTAGATCTTGAACTACTAGTGGCGCATCATTGACATAACCAACATAATCTACTAGAAGGTATGATGGTGTTACTAGTTCTCATGTTGGATAAACTACTAGATAAGCAATTAGGTCAAGCTCATAGCCTAGGTAAACCAACCTATGCCTTTGCCATTGATGTTGTTGCTAGGTAGGCTTCTAGGTAAGACTCTAATTGGAAAACATCTACCTATTGGTGCTAGATCTACTAATGAACTAACTAGGTCAACATATATGAATGGTCCAACTATGTTTGGTTCAAATGTTCATGTTGGGTCATATTCATTATTCCATACTTACTCAACATATTCTTATGCTACTAGCTCTATTTTCGCTTATGGTTATACTAGTGGCCTTAGTTATCCAACTAGTTCAACATAAGTTATCCATTCCACTAGATCTGCCATAGGGTCTAATATTGTTGATGGTACTAGATATTGATCCACAACTTAAACAACATAATCGATTGTTTCAATTGGATCGATTGTTTTTTCTTATGCCTATGTTTATACATATGTCAACACACTTATGGCTTTACCATAAACTTCATATTACCTAAAGATGGCTATGTTGATGTTGGTATTGGTTCAAGGTAATGTATTGATACTTATGGATAGTTTAGAAATATCAGGGTTCCATAGATCCAATTTATGCTAAGCCGGGAATCTCTAAACACTTGCAAAGACTCAATCCCATTCTCTACAACATTTATCGACAACATTGCAAGGGCATATAATTCTACCTAGGAATGTGTTCCATGACCCAAACGTAAGATGAAGGAGAAGAAGTGAGATGCACCAATGAAGAGTACTCCCCAAACTCCACATAGATATGGATTTCCTTGTGATGCTCTATCGAAAAACCCTCATGCCATACCCTCCCTTACCTCCAAGTTGTCGACCTGTCTAGGAACATTTGGCTTCAAGGGGAAGCTAGAGCCACAAACAAAGCTTTTTATCTTTTGTAATGAGACATAAAACTTCTTGTCCTAAAACAATGCCTCATTCTTGGATAACCAAATGTCCTAGCTCACAAAATTGAGAAAACCATTGTAGTCTTTAACCTAGTGATCTTCCAACTAGGATTTGAAAGCTTCAAAAGGATTGACCCCCCAAACACCCTCTACCCTCATCAATTTTTTTGTTGGAGCTCAAACCTCCAATAAAAAAGGGAAGACATGTCCCAATGCCATTTTAGGCTTGTTTCGATAAACCTCCTAATGCCACATTGGTACTTTATTCTCTAATGCCATCCAAAAATAGGGGTTTATCTTTATGGAGCCTTAATACTCTATATTATTTTCCACCACTAGTTTGGATTCACCTACATATCTTGAGAAAACATAGAAGCATAACTTAGTTTTACAATGTAGGTTCCATCCAAAGGATTTCTAGACCAAACTAACTTATCCTTACCTAGCCTCAATATAATACTACTTAGTGTCAATTCCTTAATATATGCCATCCATTATTCCTCTAAATCTTCTATAATATATTGTCCTCCAATCTTTCCTCCATCCAAATCTATGAATAGTAATTGTAACTTCAATTAGGAAATGTACTAGGTTTAGGTCATGTAGATGATCCTTTAGGGATTTAGACAGCTTGAAACTCCCTTTGCAGCCTAGCCAAGAATCAACCCCAATTCAAAGACAAGAGTCATCTACCATTTGGTTGGTCGACCAAGACCTAATGAAAGGAAAGGAAAGAACTAGTTCCTTCCAAAAATTTGAGGATTTTTTATAAGTTTTTTGCGAACTTCTTATCCAATCCTCGACTACTAATGGCTCCAAATATTTTTGCCTCATCACTATGTGCCAAATTCCATTTCCAATACACATTCTCCATAAGTTTTTTGTTGTAAGCGATTTCCCAAAGATTTGAATATTATTGAGCCCCTAACCCCCAAAATCTTTGGATAATTTGAAATACCCTTCTAGTTAACCCATGGGAGAGAATCCTTTTCATTCTTACCATTTTAGAGGAATTTAAAACAATTATTTATTTTGAATGCCAATGGGAAATATAGGCAAGAGAGTGCATGAACATTGGAGTAGCCTCTAAAATGGTTTTACTAAAATAAGTCTACCACCTAAGGATAGCCACTTATTACACCACACAACAATTATTTTCTCAATCATTGTATGCAACCAAAGCCAATCATGGAAACAGTAGGCATTTGGCTTCAAATAGAATCCTAAGTATTTCATTCATTTGTTGAAAGCTAACTCAAAGAAAGGAAGAATCTCTTTTACAACAGTTTCTTGTGCCCTTGAAATACCATTGGAGGAGATAGAGGACTTATGGGCATTTACTTCCATTCTAGTTGCACACATTTAAAAATCCAAAATTTATGTATACCTCAGTTCATCTCTATAGGAGCCATTTCCAAATAGAAGAACATCACCCGCAAAGAGTAGGCATGTAAAGAGGCAATTCCTACCAATATTATACATTTTAGTCTTCCATTCTCCCTTGTTGAAAAAACAAGTCTACTAAGTCCTTCCAGTACCAACAGAAATAGTAAGGGGTATAATAAGCATCCAAGCCTAAGCCCTCTTGAAAAATTAAAGAAAGTAGAGAGAGAAAAATTTACTAACAAAGAAAATGAGGCTAAGTTTAGGCAACCTTATATCCACTTAACCACAGGTCAGGGACAAAAACCTACATGGATCAATATGAGTCTTAAGAACAACTAATTAACACAATCTTGAGCCTTGTGCCTTTGATAAATCCATCTTAATAATGAAAGCTTATATTTTCTTTGATTTGATTGAGTGAATACCATCTTGGACTATACTCACCGCATTATGGTCACTTTAAAACATAAATTGTTTTTTTGAAATTGCCCAAAAAAATGGCTTCAATAATTTTTCTATAATGTTGGCAATTATTTTATACATAGTGTGGAACAAGGAAATAGGTCCATAGTCTTCAAAATTCATCAGGGCATCCTTTTTAGGAATCAAGGCTAAGAATGTAATGTTCATAGCCCCCCACACCTTCCTTGAGATTCTTGATTCCTCCACAATACAACAAATCTTCTTCAATCATATCATAAAAACCTAAGTAAAACTCCAATGGCCAACCACGAGTCTTAGCCCTATTGGAAATAAGGTAGCACCTCCTTAGATACAACCTCCATTAGTTATATATATATATATAATCGTTGGTTCCTGAGTTTCAAGCTATGACCTTCCTCACATTGAGCAGAGATCTCATGTCTAGCTCGTGATTGCTTGAGCTAACCCTCAAGGCTTTTAAATTCAAAGGACACGGGGGTGGGCTTTGATCCACTTATGTGTGCATAGGTCAGGAGATAATGTAATATAATTTCTCTGGGTGCAACCACACATTTGACCACTGCCTTAAGGTGACCCCCTGGCTTTAGGAAAAGCCCTCATGGGAATTAAACCTTGCCCATTGGTGAAAAACTCACCGTTCCTCACCAATGGATCTAAACCCTATAGGCTTGATTCAATTGGTTGTTTCCAATGTTGCTGGGAATTTGGCTAGTTCCATGTCAGAGTGCTCAATTTGAATTTCTCTAAGTTAGGTGCATTGGTTGATGCTAACGAGTTTACTAGGGATGTCATCCACACTATACTTCTATGTATAGTGCCCACCCCTTTGACCACCATGGTACTGAGTGGATGCCACATTAACTTCAATTACTCACACATGTGGAGCTAGTCAAGTGTGGACTTTCAGAAGATTTTATAAGGTCTGACTTTAACACTAATCGAGAGTTGAGGCATGCAAAAACACTAACCCTAACCCTAGACCACTATCATGACATTGTTAAATATTGGGCCACTAGGAAAGGAAGGGGTTCCATCTTATTATATTGATTATTGTTCTATAGTTGAGAGGAGCAAGGGAGTGAGATATTGGAGCATAATAGAAGTAAAGATCATGTAACAACCATACACTAAGCGACAATGTTCATGGCAACTCCATACTGAGTACACTTTCTTTGTATTTGCATTTCATAACTGAGAAAAAAAAAAACAAAGCATAGTCCTCATCTCATGATTGTGTTACATCGATATTAGATTTTCCCATATTTATTGTGTGAAGGTGTGGTACTTGTTTAACTTATTTTATTTTAGTTTCAATTTATTTCAAAATTTTATATGTTCAGCTAAAAATATTAAATCTTAATTTTAAGTAAAATACTAAGTTACAAAGATTTACAATAACCTACAAACTATTCCCATAAAATATCTATAATAATTTAGAAATCATAACCTTTAAAACCAAGTCAGTACCAAATTGCGTAAATTTTGATAGGCTCGATGTCAACTATAAACAGAAAGCAATCGTATCCGATTATCATGGGAAATGCTTAATTAGATTACGACGATTTATATAGCTTAATTAAATTAAATATGACGTGGAAGAATTATTAGATAAAATTTCTATAAAATAACTTTTCTGCTTGCTCAATTGATCGCGTGGCCTAATGGACAAGGCGCTCGCCTCCGGAGCGGGAGATTGTGGGTTCGAGTCCCACCGTGATCGTGATTAGTAGGTTTAAGTGAAAATATCTTTTTCTTCAGAAATCTTAAAAAAATTATATGTTCGTCACCCCGATATTACTTTGGATTTATTCTTTTTCATAGATATGTCAAGATGGCCGAGTTGGTCTAAGGCGCCAGTTTCAGGTACTGGTCCGAAAGGGCATGGGTTCAAATCCCATTCTTGACAATAATATCACAATTTTGAACGTATGAAGTTGGGAGAAAAAGATTTACAGGTCATGGTTCGAATCCGTAACATCATTTTTGAAAGTATGAAGCTGGGAGAAAAAGACTAGGGCATGTGTTCGAATCCCTTTATTGACAATATACTTTTTGAAAGTATGAAGCTGGGAGAAAAAAATTTAGAGGCGGCGGTAGAAAAATAATTTAATTTTGGGGAGATGCATATCACTTAACAAATAATTTAATTTCGTAAATAGGAGTCCGTGTTTGATATTTTATAGGGTCACTTATTGACTTCTTGTTTTATATCATTTTTCTAGGATCATTACTTTGTCGAGGTTCGTGTACGTTGATATCTACCTTTTTCTTTATAAAAATTCAATTAACCAATACACTAATTCGATAATGTTAGATTTTTTATAATATCCTTTTTAATAAGAATTGGAAAATTATATTATTAAAATGGTTGCAATAAAACTAAAACTACTGGCAATGTAAGTACATAAGTAGATTTTTTTTTATTTAAACTAGATAAATCTGTTTAGAAAATTATACATAGTAAACTAGATAAATCTGTTTGGAAAATTATACATAGTTTGCTAACATCTTTTGACAAAATTTTCAAAATACAATTGTTGTTATACTTCCTTAAAAAGATTCCTAAAATACTAGTTGCATTGTAAAACATAATTAAACAAATGAGTGTTGACTTGATGTTTTATTAACTTCAACGTTTTTGCTATGTTATGTTCATGGTTTTGATCATTTGTATTGTTGTGTTATCATTCCCATTCTTTTTAGGTTTTGAATTCGTTGATTGGATGTCATTGAAAGAGCTTCTTTGTTCATAGATTCCACCATGTGTTGGAGGAGATTACACACTCTTTCTAGAATTGCTAATTGTTGCTTGACTTGTAAAAGGGTGTCCAAATTTTTTGTCAATTGTACCATGCACTGTTGTTCAAATTTTATAAAACTTGGAAATGAAGGAGAAGATAGAAGCTCTACTTCCTATACCATCTCCTCATGGGTCCTAAAAATCCTTCTAAATTCCAAGGGTGGCAAGACCGGGAGGGATCGTCTATAACCCTGAAAGAAATCAGGGATCTGTCTACGCTTAGGAGCCGAGAACTGCAACAAACAACCAAATCGATGCATACACTCTATTATGAGGTCTTTACATCGCCATTAACCTAGGAACAAGATAATTGGTAGACATCGAAGAATTAAGAATTGTCATTAAGTCTTTAACTCATAAGTAACCTCCGAAAGATTCTCGACTAGCTTCAATCCTCTCCAAAATCACAAAACTTACACAAAAGTTGGCCAAAACTTCCATTTTTCATGTCTTAAGAGAGAACAATTACAAGGCACATAGTTTGGCAAACGACACCACTAGCCTTCCTTAAGGAATATAAAAAAAGAAGGGGGTGGGGGTTGTCTTTTGCCTATATCCCCTAATCCCAACACTCAAGATTTCACACCTTATGCATGGCTTTATTAGACCATGAGGCGAGTTATAAAAGAAGGCAAGGACCAAGCGAGTGGCATGGAGTTTCAAGCATACAACTCATCCAACGAAGTACGAGGCAGATAATAGAGAAATTAAATTTATACCCTCTGCATTTATTCTCTTCTAGATTAGTGGGATTATTCCAATTGAGGTCTGGGCATCTATGAATGTTTGGGGGATGATTCATGGAGCATTGGACTCTATCTCTCTAGTTTGTTTTTTGAGGGAAATCAATCGACTGACGGTGTGGAAAGACCATGCTCATATGCCCACAAGGCCTCAACGATCTGTGTGTCGAGTGTTCAACCTTCCTGGTCATTGATCTCTTAGTGCAACCGAATTATCTTCACTCTCTTTTTCAAATTATATTGTTTGGTGTTGGGTAGATAGGAGTTTAGTTTGGGATCTATCCCATTGGATTCCTCTCTATAAGTCTCATCAACACACTTATTTGGGACCTATCCCATTGGAATCCTCTCTTCGCCCTGATTATCGTGGTACCTATCATTTTTAATACAATTTTTTAGTGGACCCGACCCCTTTCTCGACACCCTTATTTGGACCTTATCCCATTGGATTCCCCTTTTCGCCTTGATTATCGTGGTACCTATCACTTGTCACATTCTTCTCAGCGGTCCCACCCACCCTTCCCAACACCCTTATTCACCACCTATCCCATTTTCCTAACCATTTTTTACCTCTACCCAAATGGCCACCACACACGCCCAAGAACTCAATACATTGATTGTTGGCAACATCTAGAACAAGGAGGACATCAAGAATTTCAATGCCAACATTAGCAAGTTCAATTACTCTGTTCATACCCTCCATGACCAATTTGCCAACATGAAAGACATGAAAGACACACTTGACCAATTGATGGGACGTTCCCTTAACCCTTCCTCTTATGAACAACCATCCTATCATGAAGACCATGACTCTTCCCATTACCAAGGTCCTCATTCCACCCATCTTCATCGAGACCTACACCTTCCCATAATTGAGGTGACAAATTTGATGGCTCAGATCCCACCGGTCGAGTCACTCAAATGGAACATTATTTCTCTTTGCATGGCATTACTGATGATTTAGCCAAGCTTCGTTATGGTATCCTACATTTGGATCCAGAATGTTGGTAATTATGGCAATGGAATAGAAAGGCACGCCAAGGGTATGTTGCTTGGACACATTTTGTTGGAGAGCTTTATAATTGCTTTGACTTTGACACCCATCATTTAGGCCATTTGACCAAGTTGAAGCAATCTAGGATAATGAAAGACTTTATCACTGTATTTGAGCACTTGGCTTTCATAACAGAGGGCATGTCAAAAGCCTTCTTCATGGAATGCTTTATCAGTGGCCCAAAAGATGAAATATGTGCCCATGTTCTCATGGCACGCCCCTAGACTTTGTTGGAAGCTACTCAATGAGCCAAGGAAGCACAACAAATTATCTCCTCCCAGATCCGAAAAACATCGTTTCTTCCTCGCCCTAAACCCACCAATCCCACCCCTCCTGCAACTCCCCTCAATATCTAGAAATTAACCTGGGTCGAAATGGATGAATGCTAACTCAAGGGTCTTTGTTATAATTGTGATGACAAATATTTTCCTGGCCACAAGTGTAAGTAACATAAGCTTTTTATGGCTATGACTAAGAATGTTTCTGAAGAAGGGGTAGTTGTTTCACTTGTGGATGAGCTACCACCACCATCTAATCTAACCCCACCCTATGATCCACCAGAATTTGAACCGATGATTTCACTTAATGCCCTCATTAGCTTCTCTTCTCCTGAGACCCTCAAGTTAATTGGTTACATTAAGAATCAGAAAGTCATCATCCATGTTGACAGTGGTAGCACCCATAATTTTATTCATCGTTGCATTTCCCAAGAAGTCAATTGTTACATCTGTGTCGTCAATAATTTTCAAATCATGATTGCCAATGCAAGTTCCATGAAATGTGGGGGACGTTGTGAAAATGTGCAACTCCAAATTGGTCAGTATCACCTGAAATCTCATATGTTTTCTATAGACATGGATGGTTGTGACATTGTTCTTAGTGTTGAATGGTTACGCACTCTCGGTCCCATTCTCATGGATTTTAAGGAATTAACCATGCAATTCCAGCAGGAGGGACAACAATATAAGTTCCAAGGAATCACAATAGGCTCCACTGAGATCATCAGTTCCCACCGCATGGAAAAGCTCCTCAAGAAAGATCATTCGAGAATTATATCCCAACTCCACTCCATTCATGTTGTTGAAACACCTTCTGTGCATCCCGACCTCCAAGCTATCCTCTCCCACCACCAAGTTGTTTTTAACACCCCCAAAGAACTTCCCTCATTCTAGCATTATTTCCCAACTCCACTCCATTCAAGTTGTTGAGACACCCTTTTATGCATTCTGACCTCCAATCTATCCTCTCCCGACACCAAGTTGTTTTTACCACTCCCAAGGAACTTCCCCCTTCCCGTGGTGTTCATGATCATTCCATTCCTCTCATACCGGGAAGTATTCCTCCCAATGTTCTCCCTTGTCGTCATCCCTTTGCTCAAAACAATGAAATTAAGAAAATTGTTCATGAATTGCTAGAAGGAGGTGTTATCCATCCTAGTACCAACCCCTATTCTTCCCTTGTGGTCATGGTATTCAAGAAAGAAGGTACTTGGTGAATGTGTCTTAATTTTCGCACCCTAAACAAACTGACAATCCAAGAAAAATTCCCCATTCCTGTCATTGATGACCTCTTGAAAGAATTGAGTGGTGCTTGGTACTTCACCAAACTTGATCTATGTTCTAGCTACCACCAAATCCGTATGAACGAAGAAGACATTCCACAGACTGCATTTTGAACTCATGAGGGTCACTATGAGTTCTTGGTAATGACCTTTGGCATGTGTAATGCTCCCTCCACTTTCCAAAGTCTTATGAATCATGTCTTCCGTCATTTTCTCCGTCATTTTGTCTTAGTTTTCTTTGATGATATTATCATCTATAGTAAAACTTGGACATCCCATCTCACCCATGTGGATCAAGTTCTCAATCTACTCTCTCAGTGCCAACTTTTCCTCAAACAATATAAATGTGCCTTTGGAGCCTTAAAAGTGGAGTACCTCGGTCATATTGTCGGAAAGGATGGTGTACGGGTGGATCCAAAGAAAATTGAAGCTATGCAGGATTGGCCTCGCCCTAAAACTCATAAGAGCTTGCATGGTTTTCTGGGTTTAACGGGTTATTATTGGAAGTTTGTTTGGATTTATGGAAAAATTGCATCTCCTCTCACTGCTCTCCTTAAAAGTAATGCTTTCACTTGGACTCCCACTGTTGATCACTCCTTCCAACACATGAAATACACTATGTGCTTGACCCTTGTCCTATATCTTCCTGACTTCACAAAGAATTTTGTACTGGAATGCGATGCTTTCAGGAAAAGAATCGGGGTTGTCATCATGCAAGATGGCAGGCCTTTGGCCTTCACTAGCAAACAACTTTTAGAGAGACATTTGGGCCAATCCATTTACGAAAAGGAAATCTTAGCTATTTTGCATGTTGTGGATCTCTGGCATCCTTATCTATTGGGACAATGTTTCCAAATTAAAACTGATAATCATAGTCTCAAGTATTTTATGGAACAACAAATTTCATCCCCATACCAACAAAAATGGGTGACCAAGCTATTTGGCTATGATTATGAGATCATTTACAAGAAGGGAAAGGAAAATGAAGTTGCTAACACTCTTTCAAACTTGAAGAATGAAGAAGGGTCTCTTTGTTGGGTATGTGTTATATTCTTTGCACGAGTAGTTTTTGGGAAATGTGTCACATATTTAGGCTTTTTTTCAACACATGGTTTCTTTGCCGATGTTTTCTATTTCTGGTTAAGGAATTAGAGTTTTTGACTAATCCAAGTCATTGGGTTAGGTTTTTGGATGCCATTGACACCTATATGTATATTGTATTGTAGAAAATGTATCACTATGAATGAATATTTAATATGTTGGTTTTCTCGGTTTGAGTTTCCAGGGGAAAAATCTCTGTGTAATGTGTGTATTTTCCATTGTATATTTTCTGTTCTTTTATTGAAA
>CBVK0100240887.1:0-13332 GCA_900067695.1 Picea abies | reverse complement strand
TAATATGCCCCAATTAAGGGGTACTGAGCCAATATTAGGGCTTAACAGTTTCCCTTTTCCTTTGTAAATTTTGTACCCATTCTCTAGTCATGCACTTGTTACAACCATAAAAGGAAGGAATGGATAACTTTTTGTAAAATTCCTAGCCGTCTGCTAGGAAATGCCACACCAAATCTATGAAAATATTATACCAATGAATTGAATAAAGAATGTTATGCACATGAACAAAGTTATGAAGAATAATAACATCATACAACAACAATAAATCATAAATATAATTAATAGTAAAGACATTATAATTCATAACACAACATTTAAACCAACACATAGAGACACTTATATTTTGAAAATTAAACACCAACTACATGTATACTTTCCACATTCCTTCCAGTCATAGACCACACAGCTGATAACTCTTAGTAGTAGGTCACCCCTGAGCTGGGGATAAAACTTCACCAAGGCAAAGGAAATCCTAATCCAAGCTATGGTCTCTCAAAAAACATGAAATCTTAGACTCATATGCCAACTCTAGAAACCAAATTATAGTCCCTCATCTCCCACAATCTTGTCCCACCCCAGGAAATGTGGCCCTTCTCTGCTCAACAATCCTTAATCTTACCCACTTCCCTTTCGGGGCTTCAACAATAGGCCAGACATGGAGTCTCAAATCCCTATAGTTTCAACTTGGCACCTTGGGAATCAAATCCCAACCATTCTCTCACCTGGAGAATGCTCACATGCCTAACAACCCACTTCTTCAATAACCCACAGGATTGAAAACCCACTTCTTCAATAACATATGGGACTGAAAACCCTCTTCTTTATTCTAATTCCACCCAGAAAATGCTCCTTGAATTTCCCAATCCAAGTATGAATGCATAGTACGACCTTCATGTATGGAGGATGGGAAAACATGGAATAATGATGAAGGAATGATATAGAAGATATGGGGAATTACACTGTATTCCCAAAATTATATATGCATGTGCCATATGTGACACTTAACAAATAAAGGACTCCCTTGTCCCCACTTTTGAAACTTAGGATATATTCATATCCATACTTTGGTTTTAAGGAATATTAATATAGTATTACATTGAGTTGAATCCCCCTTAGCTTATCTCCTTTACTAGACTCTTAGCCCCCACTTTTCTTTTCTAGTGGAGTTTATCCCCCCATATTTTTTTGTTTGGTCGGTTTGCAACAATGATTTATTTTATTAATAATATGAGTATGATTACAAATTACAATATAGGCACACTGACCTTTCAAAAATCTAGGATCCCCAGCCTAATAATCACATGGGCACTCTGGTTCATAATATCCTGACTCACCATCCTATAAACATATGTTTACAATTACACTAAGGATTAACTTGGGGGTATTACATTCCCCTCCCCCTTATTTATGCATCGTCCTCAGTGAATTATATATAATGTACATTCAAATTTCTTAAAAAATCTCTATGTTGTTGCTATTGAAGTTGGTTATCTTCTTGGTGCTCTACTTTCCAAGCACCAAATTCATGTCTTCATACTTCAATTGGAAGTAATTTTCTCTATTCCATAGAGCTACTTCAGAAAATAATTTTGCTGCGTGTGGAATTCATGAGTTGCATATTCCTTGTTGTACTCATCGTTCTAGGCTAAGGCATCCTTTCACTAATACATATTTTGTCAACAATCCATATTGTTAAGTATTTCACACACAAGGAGAGCACGAGCTCATTACCAGATCCCCACTATGTATCTAAAATTTAAGGCTCCGGGGTCCCAAGAATAGCTATTCATGCCAAGCATTCTAACTTTAATACCATCATCTCATCTATATCACATACACACAGTCAACATGAGATAATATCAGAATAATTTCTTTTAGAAATTTGATTATTGTTTCATAAGAAAATGAAGATTTTCCCAAATCCCGAAATTCCATCTCATATTCTTTGAACTATTGTAATAACAAGAATTAATATTTCTTTTGAATTGAAAAAGTGTCCTTCTTGATACCACTCTTCCTACAAATTTTCGATCTTTCATTCAATCAAACAGATTATTAGTATTTACTATACAATATACTTTTCTTGCAATGTGTACAAAAGCATACAAAATGATCTTAGAATTGTCTACACTTAACAATTCAATCACAACCATCAAACCGTTTATTAAATAGAATGAAATTATCATTATCTGCATAGGAATTTTCATCCATTAGGTTTTTTCATTCTTTCAACATCATTATTTACATTACTCTATTTTCTTAACATAAATTTTGTTGTAGTCAATGTTCATGTGATTATTTGACTTGCAGATTTCCTATTGCAATGTCTAACATCCATAGAAATGTTATCAAATCCATGAGTTAGTAATAATTGTATCATTTCAGTTGTTATCATAAACATTTCCATTAAATATCATGTATGGATTTATTCACAAAAATGCATTCAAGTATAACAATTATATCATGCATAAGTGCAACTCTACCACTTACACACTATGAATGGATGCAATTATCCATGAATATCTATTCAATGAACTTTTTCATTGATTTCATAATTCCATTTATCTAAGTCATGTATCCCACCATGGCGAATTGGAAGGTTTGGCCAATGCATTGACACATCATCCACACACTTTCCTATTATTTTATCAACCATTCAGATTTCTTCCTTTTCGACCCAAACACTGCACCAAGAATAAAATTCTATGGTGTTCTTTAGTGTTAGCAAAAAGGTTGTAGTACAAAACTTAACCATAAGTAGGAAGTTTCCTTGGATACTTTTGTGGCACTAAATCCTTTCCACATCTAGCTAGGTCATGGTCTCATACATGACTAGATTTACTGGAATGCATTCCTATAATAGGGTCATAATCCTTAATTGTTTTGGTTATTAACTCATAACCAACCATTCATGACATGATACTATGTCATTTGAATGTACCCAAAAGCTAATCATCTTTAATAAATATCCCAGCCTTCAACCATTTCCTACAGCTAGTGGTATATTATTTCCATTAATGCATTCAAATTATATAATAATCTGATCCAGGAGGATCTCCACACAAGGAATTATTACTTTGCACACCATGGAGAACAAAATTAAAATGTTGATTAATGAGGGGTGAAAAAGGATAATCAAAGCTCATGAATGATTCATTTTAATTGTAAACATAATTAATACTTTAAATGAGTGTGATAAAGTCATCTATCATTCATGCAAATTGGAAAAATGAGGAATACTTGAAGTAAGAAGAAATTACTCATGCATTTTGTAAAAAAATAAATTAGTTTTGTGTGAGAATCCACCTCACAAATTAGTTTCCTAGTTTTAAGGAGGAAGTTAAGGGTCTCATGAGTTTGTTTGGAATCTTCCTCACTTTACCACAAGTGGTTTCTTAGTCTCAAGAAGGAATTTAGGGGTATTTCAAGTTGGTTGAGATGCTTTCTCATTTTTGTCCTTGAGTGGTTATTAGATCCTAAATTTGTGGATCTTGTCCCCTTGTATTATGGAATATAAAGAGAAACTATATAAATTCCCCATGTAAATATATATGCATGAATCCTTTATGGATCATCCCTTGATGGAGAGAGAGATCAAATCTATTCCTTTTGGTTTATGAAGAAATGTCACTTATGTGAGAGCCTTAAGTTATGTTTTGTGTGAGAAAAGGCTTCTTCAGATTTCATCCTTGTAAGGAGCATGTGCCACATTTTGTGAGAACATTTCATCCCTTTCAAAGGAAGGATAATCAAGAGATTCATATTCCAAGTGGATCTAGAGACATAGCTAGAAGGTTCTGGTGAGCTCTATTAACAACTCAATGATCTCTTGTCTCATGTTTTCTTATGCATGTTTTATTTCCACAATTATGCTCATTAAATGCATTAAGTATTGGACTATGAGACTAACACATCCACCAAGTTAATATTCAATTTGGATTCAAGTCTTCATAAGTACATTTTTCCACTTTTGATGGAACAAGTTCAATAGATCCGAAATTCTAAATTTGACCATTTTTAAGTGGCCTAGAAGAAAATCAATTTTGGTATCAATGTCACCCCGGTTTTAGATCAAGTGGTATCAAAGAGATCTTGATAGGTATTGCACGTGTTGAAGATAATATGGGAAAAACATCGAAGAATGCATGGCTCAAAGAGATTGAAGAAATCGACCAGACCATTCAAAAAGAGAATGTTGAATTGAGGAGGGTGATTCAAGAATATGAAGAAAAAAGGAGAAAACTAAGAGTGTAACTACAATCTATGGAGGATAAAGATGGGGAATTCTCTATGATGGAAGCAAAAATTCCTTCCAAGACTAGACAAACTTGTGGCCATGGAAGGTATATTAATTATGGTTCTTGTCATGAAAATTTTGGTAACTACAAATATTGTTAGATAATAGAGGATGCTCTTCAGAAACCAAGGAACCAAGGGGATTTCCTAGAAGCCTCATCTATAGCTTCATACAACCAAGAGGAGAAATTTTCCAAACTTTAGGAAGATGACCAAGCATCATAAATATGAATGGAGGTTAAGAATTCTCCATGTTCAATTCCTTCCCTCATTAATGATGATTCCTCTTTTGGGTTTTTTGAAAGGAAAACGAAGGGCATTGGCTTGAATTTTCTGAGGAAAATGGGGTATAAAGGAGGAGGTCTTGGTATTGATGGCCAAGGAATCATTCAACCATTGGAGGTTGAAGGAAGACCTTGATATGTAGGATTGAGGTATGGTGAAAGAGAATTCTCAAAAGAAATAGAAGCAAAGGATTCTTCAAGAAAAGAGATGAGAACATCACCAACACCATATTGGGACTATAAGAATGTTGCAAAGTGTTGGAAGAGAAAATATCTTTATAGTGAAAGTGAGACAGACATGAAGCCACATAACTATTTCACTCACTTCCAAATGAGTGGTCACTGGATCGAGAAATGTTGGAGGCTTCACCCTAATCTTTGTGGTATACCAAGTAAGAATCATGTGTTAGGGCCTATGAAGTTGGAGGATGCATCCTCCTCAGTTGAAAAAGGTGGCCAAAAATCAAAGTGCCCATAATTCAATGAAAACAACACCAAGTCGAAGAGATCGACGAGAGATTTCCAATGATGCAAACTTGCACCTCAAACAGATTTTGAATGTGAAAGTTATGGTCATCTCAAATTTTCAACAAACATGAAAAACCGGTGAAGCCCATATATATTTAACGTCATCCTGATGAGTTGGAAGACCAGACAGATGATGTGGCATGATGACATGGAAGTATGAATGTTGACGTAGAAATTATGTGGAAGGTACAGTTAGAAGTACGATGTTGACTGGGATGTTCAAGTGATAGTACGACACTAACCTCTCACTGTAAAATACCCATCCTCCCATAGGTCGGGCATGCCACACCAAGATTGCACCTCTTGGTTGATTTCAAATCTCTGATAAAAAATAATTAATAAAGAAGCATGAAATACATACATGAAATGATCAAGAATCATACTACAACATGAAAGAAATGCATAATATACCATGCACAACATTAACTAGAAAGCATGCATATTATAAGTACAAATATCAAATATAATAATTTAATATGCAATAGAAATAAATACACAAGCAAAGGAAACCATAACAAATAGAATTTATCTTTTATAAAAGAAGACACCAATTGGATGTAGACCAAGGATGTTCCACCCAACTATAAAAAATGTTGTTCCAAGTATCAATAACAATGTCACCCCCGATCTAGGGCTATGAATCCACAAGGATAGTTCTAGAGTGTTACTTGGCTTCCCAGACCAATCATCACTCAATCTCTCACGCGATTCTCTAGCACTCACAACAATCCAAGTACCCAACTCTCTTCTACCTAGCCTGCACCACCCAAGAGAATGGACCTCTACCCTTCACTGCCATGTAGTCCCTAAGGAAGTCCTTCTCCTTCTAGGGCTCCAGTGCAGCTGGTCCAGAACCTCCATGCTGGGAATTTTAGGACTCACAGTTGTGAGAAAATTTGAACGTAGGCCAAGAATCTTAGACATGCAAGCCTCAAATAATGGTTGGATTACACCAACAATATATACAGCCAACAAAACTATGGTTGTTTTTCAATGGTCCAATTTCCTTTCCCAAGCTAAATATGAATGAGGAAAGATGAGTGAGTGAAGGAATGGATGGAGTGCATACTCCATGAGAAAGGATGAAAAATGGACAAATAGGGTGAATGAACGTGTGAGGATACCAACAACAACACTTGAATGGGGACGGGAAGGAGATTGAGAGAATGACCAAAATGAATGAAAGAATTAGCTAACCTAGAGAACCCTTTCCATAGACCAGGGACGTGTTTTTGTAATTTTTGGGGATCAAGAACCTCTTGGACTTCCCCACAAGAGCTCACGTAATCGATCCCTCCCCATTAAAAAAAAAGGGTAATTAAAAAATGAAATAAGCACTTATCCCATCAAGCCCCCTCTCTTGTGGAATCATATCCCCCTATAACTCTATTCCTTTTCAATCTAGTAGTCATCGATGTATTTATTATTAATAATGATCACACAATAGATTTCTTAGGCACAATGTCTTTTTAATAATTGTTTGGGCACTCTGGGATCTCAACAATGTAATAATATATTATTTAATATGGGGGCTCAAAACCCAAGGTGTTACAGGAACTGACTGAGATGTTGATGTGGCGGTATGGAAGTGATGTGGTAGGCGATTTTAGCAAGATAATGTGGAAGCACTAGAGATTTCCACGTGGCATGCCAATTTGGTGTTTTTGGGTGGAAAATGGCCCATTATGAAAGTAACACATGGGACCACCCAGGGGTTACCACATGGAACTCTTGCAACATGACATGTGACAACCTACATCAGCAGGTGACTGGGAAGAATCAACCAATCACAAGGTGTGGCATAGCCTAATCACAGGGTGCCACATTGCACCCTCCAGATGCCTAAGGAGGGTTGAGTCCAAAAATTTGTTTAAAAAAAATACGGGGGCCCATCGTACCAACCGACAACTCTAAACTGGACAACAACCACCAAAAAATGATATGGAATAATTTTGTGGTTAAAGTTTTAATTTGGAAGAGGTTTCAAACATAAGAGAGGTTTAAATTGGAAGGAGTTAAAACCATTGATCCGAGGTCCGAACCGATCGACGCCGGATCTAGTACCAATCAACCAAAATACACCCACACCAAAATTATTGTGTTAATCCATGGGTTCGAGCCTGGATCGCTGGGTATCAAGTCTCAATATGAAGTCTGGTAACCAACTCGTCCAACAGACACTTCAAAATGTCTGCCCACATTATGTTACTTAAACCCCAAAGAACTATGGTCTAGAACGAAGCACTTGTGATGCAACCCCCCTTCTCTCCTCAGGGTTGTGCGACCTCTTGGTCAAGGATCTTCAATGCACTGAGCCGAATTGACTCTTTGGGCTTCTGCTAGACCCTAGAATAAATTCATCTAGGCCCCCTTTGGTTACCCACACATGGTTGTTTCACCTGCACACCCTTTCTCTGGCACTTTTGGTAACTCTAAATGGCGAGTGCTAGCTCCTCTTCTAGGCCTTTCTTCCTTATGACCATGGGATATAACCTCTATCTCACCCCTTTCATGACTTTGTTTTTTAGTGGTTTCAAAATGGCGAGTGCTAGCTCCTCTTCTAGGCCTTTCTTCCTTATGACCATGGGATATAACCTCTATCTCACCCCTTTCATGACTTTGTTTTTTAGTGGTTTCAAGTATAGGTTTCTCTTAATTCCCCGAACTCCGAACTGATGAAATGACTTGGATAGAAATCTATGGCCCACGCTTCTCCAATAGCCAATGGTTGTGATTCACTTTGAGACTCCAGATTCAATATTTTCGAGTTTTCCAAACACTTTTTTCCTCGAAGTGCTTCACACACAGAGATACGAATTGAGTGCCACATGATCACCTCGATTGACGGTTAAAATGCGTCCTTTTTTTCCACATCGAACAACTTCCAGTCAACACTCCTCCTCTCTTGTTCTCCCAGAGTGTCAATTCTCTAAAGTAAATCTTTTCTCTCCATGTGTCCCTCCATTCATCAATGTCCCCTGTTAACTTCGACCTTCGGGACTTGTGACCTTCAGAATTTTACTCTCCAAATTTCCTAAAGTGTCTTATCACTGAAGTGATAGATCTGATGCCACGCATTCAAACAATGGATGGCTAGGATTATCTTATTACCTCTGGAGCTTCAGATGACTTCAGTTCTATTGGTGTATAAATATGTTTAATATATTACAGTCATTTATATGTCAATCCAGGATTCGTAATTGAAAGAGTTGTTACACTATATGTGCCAAGAATAGGTAAACTACCTATGTATTTTGTATATAGCTTAAGAAGGAAATAATTAATAACATAATACTTTGTTTCTAAGATTTTTGAATACTTCACACAACTTCAAACTTAGAAGAGAAAACTAATAATAAAACTTTTTAAGTAAATAATCAATCAAAGGGTTTTGTCTTAGGGAACAAGTTTGTTCATTCCAGGCTTATGAATTAGAGACATGAACTTAAGAGATTGTTTCCTGTAGCAATAAAAAACAATGATTAAAAATCAACTCCCATCACTCTTGAAACATAAATAAACTCTAACTCTGTTTTATTCAAGCAAACCTTATTTAGTACAAGGAACGATCACCATAACTGAGAGACTTCATTATAGAACATGAAAATGAGAGATAAAGTCATTTGGTTCCTGTACCTACTAAGAACACTACAATCACAAAATCAAAAGAAAATTTTATTAACAATCCCACACAACAAACAACTAAATTCCAACCTGTAGTATTAGAAAAAGAAACTATCTATTTCATTTAGTATCTAATTACTCACACAAATTTAGAAACAAATGATTTTATGTTGAACTTCTAAAATAGATTTGAAATCATTCACAACACACCACTGTTAAATACTCACACAATCACACAAATCATATACTGGGAGGTTTATCTTGGTTGGGGTGGTGGGCCCTTGCCAAACCAATAAGGTACCTCTGAAAAGATAACAGACTAAAACATTCTAATCATACTCAAGAATTGCACAACAGATCATTTGGATTTTTTCAACTGGTAAATTGAATCAAGAATTCATCATCTCATACATAAAAGAAATATGTAGCATCTGGTTCTTACAACTTGCTTCATTGCATTCATCATTTCTCCTTCTATCTCCTATACAACATCCCTTATAAATAAGGTGAGCCGATACTATCAAGATCTAAGGATAAGTATCAAACATTTTTTAAAATATTACAATTGGTATTCACATCGAATCTCGAGGGATGGACTTCATCCTCATGACACAAAGTGCATGAGTGATGAAGTTGATCATTTTCTTGAAAATTGATTTGGAGACTTCGATCCAACTAACTTCTTGGAATCTCCATCAACATGCTCGTTCAACAAGTGAATTATGGATACATGGGTTTGGTATTGGAATACAAAGGGTCGCAAATCTGAGTACTAGATTAGGTGCACGGGTAGTACCGAAATGGCACATGACTTGGTACCAAAATGGCTTGGTGTTGGATTAGCTTATTGCCAGAATACACTATAGCCTGCATTACTAGAATGTTGAGGTACCAAAATAGACTTGGTACTAAATTACGTTGTAGCTTGTAGTACTGGATCAAAACTGCTTAGGAGTCAAACAATTAGAATTATACAAAATCAATCATTTAATTGAATTAACTCATGAAAATTAAACAAATCATGCATTAATCATAAGTTACCTCTCTATGTACATGAACAAGGTCATAAGGTATGCTTATGGAGGAAACAATCAAGTATATGCTTATAACATAGGCAAAACAGGCTCAGATACAGGGTAATATAGGGCATTATAAGTGTCAAAATGGAGACTCAACATTTCCCCCATGCTGAAGTCATTGCACGTCCTCATGCAACAACCTCAAAAATGATACTGAAAAACTTTTTGCAAAATTGAACCATTCTCTATCATTTCTTTGGATATAGGATGTTAAAACTAGAAGCTTCACTTCTTAGTTTATTCTTAATTACTCTGGTGTATTGGATCAATCGGAAGACTTTGTTGAGTTTAACAGAGACCTCTACATTCTGTTCTTTTAATTGTGCATTCTCTACCTTGATGTGCCTATCCAATACCTAGTACTCTGCAACTTCTTGTTTGAACTTTCCAATATTTAATATCAATTGTTGTTTGCTCAAAGATTTGTCTAGACTAGATGTGGTTGCTTGTGTAGTCACCTCCTCTCGGGATTCCTTTTACTTTCTCAAACCCATCAAAGTTTCTATCAGCAACCCCTCTGTCTCACTAATCGTAGCTCCATATCCACTTCCTTTTTCTGGATAATTCAGGATCTCAATGGGTTCTTCTTGAACAGAAGGCATATGTGGAACTATTGTCTGCTTGGCCATGCTTCTGGTGGTCCTTCATATTGGAGGTGAGACTCCTTTAGATTTGTTGATAGGGGTGGAAGTCTCTCCAAACAACTTCCTCTTATTCATATTAATAGCATTTTTAGGCCTAGACACTTGTTCCTCCTGTGTTGATTTGATTTTTATCTGGAAGGACTGGAGTGTGGGTTCTAGAGTCTCTGGACTAGATGTGGTTGCTTGTGTAGTCACCTCCTCTCAGGCTTCCTTTTACTTTCTCAGACCCCTCAAAGTTTCTATCAGCAACCCCTCTGTCTCACTAATCGTAGCTCCATATCCACTTCCTTTTTCTAGAGAATTCAGGATCTCAATGGGTTCTTCTTGAACATAAGGCATATGTGGAACTATTGTCTGCTTGGCCATGCTTCTGGTGGTCCTTCATATTGGAGGTGAGACTCCTTTAGATTTGTTGATAGGGGTGGAAGTCTCTCCAAACAACTTCCTCTTATTCATATTAATAGCATTTTTAGGCCTAGACACTTGTTCCTCCTGTGTTGATTTGATTTTTATCTGGAAGGACTGGAGTGTGGGTTCTAGAGTCTACCCCTGTTGATCAATCTTTATTTCTATTCTAGAAGATTGAGGTGTATGTTCAGAAATTTGTTTCTTCTGAGCCTTCCCCATTTTTAGCTTTCCTTTGTTTCCACTTGCCATCCCAAGAGTTTCTTCTAACTCGCTAACCAGTTTTTGAGGAGACACAGTAACTACCTCAGGGGTATTTTTCAACTCCTTAACCGATTCTTGAGGGGTTTCAATAGTTGCCTCAAAGATATTATGTGAAATATCCTGTTGTTTTCTCTTCTTCTTCTTTCATTTCCTACGCTGTGACAGTTGATCTTTAGGACTCGAGACTGAGCTAGGTACTTTAAGCTAGGCAAGATTCTTCTTCTTATATGTGGTGGAACCTTCTAGGATTCGTTCTGCTGACACATCCTCCTTTTGACCCTTTTCCTTTATTTTCATGTTGGGATCATGGATCTTCTCCAATTGGTTGGCTGGTTCTCATGATAGCTCAATGGTTTCTTCAGGAGAATTGTCTGATCGTTCCCCTAGCTTAGAGTCTTTCATATGTCTTTTAGATTTTGGAATCGAGATAGGACTCATTTTCTGAGATTGGGTGGCTTTGTTCTTTTTGGATGTAGCAGGCTCCCTGTTAGCAGTAGGTCGAAGTGGAAAGAAGGATGATTGTGGGGAAAGAAAGTGTGTAGAAATTAAAGCAACAACTGGAAGGAAATGCAAAATGTGCACATGCAATAAAGTGTGCACAAGGAAAGCCAGAACTAGATGGAGGAACAACACGTGCACATGGGAGGAAGACCTAACGTCGGTACAGTTAGGGTTTTGTTAATGAATTGTAATGGCTGAAGAGTCAAAAATGTATAAATACTGATATTGAGGTATTGTGGATGAGTTCTACATTTTTGAGGAATTGTGTAGTTGTTCTAATTTAATTAGTAGTTGGCTTTGCATTATCGTAGATATGTATGAGTTGATGCGATAAGTAATGTTTTGGTATGAACTATTTTGTAAGATATTGAGCTAGAGGAGAGGACAAAAGGTATATCTTGAGGATTAGATCATAGGAGAAGGAGTCTAGTGTGGTCTAGTTTGCCTCATATAGATCTTACCCATCTAAGGATAATTGTGAGTGTGCGACACCGTAGATGAAGAACTATCATAATAGAAGATCCAAGAGCCAAATATTTGTGGACGTAACACAAGAGGGGGTGAACCACATTAATATTTGTGTAATGTGATGAATGCATGCATATCTTTATCCTCTTCTCAGTAGTTAAATATTGGGCTTAATGAATGAATGGGTTATTATATTGCTATGAAATATGGTTGCGCTATTAAGGAAATAAGTTTCTTAAGGTAATGCACAATCACAAATAATAGTAGGTTACAATCACAAGTTGTAGTAAATGGATCTGAATACAGATCTCATATATCATACTTAATACTGGGCTGCAAACACCTGAGTCTTACAACCACCCATTAAATTTATCTCGATTGAGACTGAGTGACACATTTTGTGTGTTGTGTTGCCTTCTGGTTTACCAAGATGGATGATAGTTTTAGAGGCTTTGTTGGAAACCTGAAAGACATGAACCATGGGTCAATAAGAGGCTCAAAATAGAGGAGAGGAACCAAAAAATGGTTTCATTTCCATTGGTAGGAATAGAGGTTGATTGAGTAGTTGAGATAGGTCGAGCAAGGAACAAAAAAAGAAAAGAAGAGAGAAATGAGCCATTAGAAGGGAATTTTGATACCATGGAACCCTACAAAAGAAGAAATCAAAACCTGGTTGAGAAGCAAAGAGCTAGAGTTTGCATATAAAGACAATAAAAACCCTAGAATAACACCCCGTAAATATCTGGACAAATACACATTTGCTGATTTACACAAAGTCTTTTTCTGTGATTTTCCACATCTATTGCAGGAATGGATACTAAGGTTGAAGGATAACCACGCAAAGAATTGGGCTCGATGGCTAGAGTGGGACCCAATATAGATTGAGCAGTTACAATAGGTGAACAACAAGTTCACCCACGCATTAGACTTTTGGCTTGACAGTATTGTGGTAGGATTGATAACAGAGTTTGAATTTGAGACAACAAAGTCATACAGCGCATCAAAGCACAAATTTCTACACGAACCTCGAGGAAGGTACATTTGATCACTGTATACTTCTATTAAGATACTGCTATATAACAAAGGCATAATGATAATGGAATCATATAGATAAATTTCCTTGCATGATCGGGTCCAAGGGTTACTCCTCTTTCTTTCCCTTATCCTTACCTCCTTCCATTCCTCTTGTCTCTGTCAGTGCTTCCCCCCTTTCCCCATGCATGCAAGGAAATTTATCTA
>CBVK0100240886.1:0-13332 GCA_900067695.1 Picea abies | reverse complement strand
AAGTTACAACGGGTTTTGTTGTAGGTTGTATCCCTTCATTTGCTGGATAACAATAAAGGAAGGACCTGGCAATTTCTCTAGTGGATGTAGCCCACACTAGGTGAACCATGTAAATTTGTGTCTCTCTTGTATTGTGTATCTTCTGTGTTTTGTTTCCGCATTTGTTTTATTTTATTTCTCTGCAGTCCTTCTTTTCCTAACATGGTGGAATATCGATCTCAAAGCCATTGTCCCCTACAGCCTTGGTGATGGTGTATGGCCCATATCAAAGTGGGAGAATCTTGCAGTATGGTCCAATGAAGCGCTCCTTTTTCAATTGTAGCCACACTTTGTCGCCCACCTGGAAGTTGTGTGACACCCGATGTTGAGCATGTCGTTGCTTATACTTAGCATTGGCTCTGTCCAATATGTCATGAAACTATTGGCAGATGTGTTAAATGCACTCAATGAAGTTGTTTGCCTTGTCAGCCTCAGACTGGACATGGGTTGAATCTTCCTGAGTAGCTGCAAATGGCATGGCTATGTCAATGGGACATAGTGGCTGGAATCATAAGCCCAACTGAAAGGGGTTGTGGCTGATTGAGCTATGGAGAGCCCAGTTGTAGTTGTGATGTACATAGGGGAGGATCTCATCCCATGTGCATGTATGCTTTGAGTTATACATGCACAGAATGTGTACAATCATCCGGTTGATGACCTCTGTCTGGCCATCAGTTTGCAGATGGAAAGATGTGGACTTGGTGAGCTTAGTGTCTAACATCGACTAGAGGTTGGACCAAAATGTACTAAGGAACCTACTGTCTCAGTCTGAAATGATAGACTGTGGGATCCCAAAGTTTACCCACACTCGTTCAAAGAAGAGTTTAACAATGGCTTCTGCTGTGATATTGTTCTTGCAGGCCATCATAATGGACATCTTCGAGAATCTATCAATGACCACAAAAACATAGCCATTGCCATGCTTAATAGAAGGATGGCTTGACATGTAATCCATGGAGACTGATTTTGAAGGTCAACTAGGGGTAGGCAACATAGTATAGATGCCTTGCTTCTTAATGTTCGGTTTGGAAATGGTGCAAGTAGTGCAGGACTTGATGTACTTCTTGACATCCTATCGAAGGTTTGTCTAGTAGAAATACTTTTGCAGAACTGCCATAGTTTTCTCGACCCCGAAATGCCCAGTGACCCAACTGTAGTGCACCTCCCAAATCATCTTGGCACACTCTCTTCAAGGAACACAAAGATGTCCCAAGTGGCATAGCATGGCATCTTGGAGGTGAAAATTAGGAACTTGCTTACCCTTCAAGAGCGTATTGTATGTGTGGCCAAATTATGGATTACTTTTGTAGAGAAGCGACCAATCAAAAGTCTTGTGGCCACAACAGTTGAGCACCGTGGTTATCGCCATGATAGGGGGTCGGCTGAGGCAATATGCAACATTATTGGTGCTTCCTTTCTTGTACTTAATGTTCAGATGAAACTGTTGCAGCTATGTGGACCACTTTTGATGGCGATCGTTCTGCAACTTCCCTTGTATCTGTATGAACTGCAAGGGTCAGTGGTCTGTGTGGAGGAATGTTTCCTTTCACAAAATGTAATTCTTCCATTGTCGGCAAGCCTGCACAATGGAATACATCTCTTTTTCATAAGTGGGATACTTTCGGACTATGTCAGAGAGTGTCTCACTATGATATGCCATTGGATGCCCCTATTGAGTAAGGACTGCCCTAATAGCATAGTTAGAGGCATCTGTTTCAATCTCAAATGGTTGTTGCAAGTCTGAAAATGTGAGCAATGGTGCAGAGCTGAGGCGAAGCTTGAAATCATCAAATGCCTTCTGTTGATATTCAGGACAAAAGAATTTTTCTTTCTCTCCTCCCTTGGTGACTTGACTCAAGGGCCAAGTGATATGAGAGAATCCCAACACAAACCTGCGATAGAAATTGGCAAGACCCAAAAAGATGCAGAGCTCTGTTAGGGTGGTTGGGGCTGGACTATCCTGAATGAATTGGATCTTGGCTGGATCCACATGCACCCCCAGCTCATCAATAATGTATCCCAGATACTGAACCTGGGTCATGCCAAAAGTGTACTTCTCCAAATTGGCACACAACTTCAAATGTGGTGGAGGTGTTCTTCCCAAGTCTGGCTAAAGATCAAAATTTCATCCAAGTACACCACTACAAATGAGTTGGTGAATGGCCGCAAGATGTCATCCATTAGTCTCATGAAGATTGCAGGGGCATTTGTCAACCCGAAAGACATGACCAACCATTTGAAAAGGCCCTCCGTGGATTTGAAGGCAGTCTTCCACACATCAGAGGGTTCGATTGGTACTTGGTGATACCTAGACTTCAAGTTGATATTGCTGAAGTATTTCGCCCCCTTGAGTTGGTCCAGAAGGTCATCAATCCATGGGATCGGGTACCTATTCCGAACAGTGATCTTGTTTAGTGCTCGATAATCAATGCAAAGTCTCCAAGTCCCATCCTTCTTTTTCACTAACACGATTGGGCTCCCAAAGGGCGATGAACTGGGCCGCATGTGACCTTTTTGCAAAAGCTCTTGAATCTGCCTCTTGATTTCATCATTCTCCAGAATAGAGCACCGATAGATTGGTCCATTGGGTAGTGGTGCACCTGGGGTCAGATTGATGGGGTGCTTCACCTGACAGTGTAGAGGCACCCCTGCGGGGGAGGTAAAGATGTCGTGGTACTCCTCCACGACCTTATCCATATGTTGTTGTCATGCAAAGGAGACCTATTTAGGGGTTGTGGCCACAGTCTTCTTCTTTCCATGAGGGCGGATCATCATGAAAACAAATTTCCTAGTTTTGGCAATGAGCTTACTACATTGTTTTGTAGTAACGAAAGAGATGGTTGTAGGCGGTGCTATTTTCGATATCCTGTACAGCTTATTTCCCAAGTAATAATAATAGCACGGGGCCTAGACTCATACACAACATGTTGCTTCCACAAGTATGGTTGGCCTAATAATACATCGGAAACATCAAGAGGATAAATTTCACATAATACCTCATCCGTGAAGGGCTTGATGCTATAGGGAAGGCGACATTGTTGGCTTATGTGGAGGTCCTGTCCTTGGTGCAGCCACCTGATGGTGTATGGTTGTGGGTGTGTTGTGGTCAACAAACCTAGCCGTTTCACAACCTCTAATGAGATGAGGTTCTTCTGGCTCCCAATGTCGATAATGAATTGCAACGAGGAACCCTTTACTCACATCTGGGAATGGAAGAGGCACTCCGCCTCCTCTAGATCCTCTGGTTCCTTCTTCTAGATCTTCGTGGTAGAAATGGTGGCATTGGGATCGACATCGATAATCCTCTTCCCTCTGTCATTCCCCTTGTTGGGTTTTGATTCAGAGTCGGATCTTGCATCCGATTCAGAAGCCTTCAACTCGGCTACCAGTGACTACCTGGCATGAAACTCACTTGTGTTGTGAGTGGAGCTCTTATGGAACTCACACCACTTCTCCATGTCATTTTTTGGCTTCGTGATGTTGTTCTTTGATTGCGACTTTGGCGGGTTGTCCTGGGTCGCCCTACCTTGGCTTGGTCCTTTGTTCAATGGTTTGGGGGTACCTTTCCCTTGCTTCTGATTCGCAGACCCAAAGTCTCGCTTCTTCTGTTTGAACTTCTTCTCAATCTTGGTAGCATACCGGTATGTTGCACCAAGAGAGGAGACGTTGAGGAACTCCATTTCCTCTTGAATGTATCTATGAAGACAACTGCGGTACTTTAACACCAAATGTTTATCTGAATCTTTGATACCCAACTTTGTGCGTAGAGAGTGGAGCAGATTCATCAGCTCATGCACATCTTGGTCCCTTTGCAGCCGCAGCATAGTCCATTGTATGTATTTGTCCTCATAGCTCCCCATAGGATAATATTGTTCCTTGATGGCGTATCAGAAAGAATTCCAAGTGGGTGCGACCGAGAACAGAAAGGGTTCCCCCTTGCTCTGTTTCTCCTAGTAGGTTTCCCACCAGTCCTTGACATGGGGGGCGACTTTAAGGAGTGAAAAAATAATCCTTTCTCGGTCAGAAAAGTCATGAACCGAGAAATATCCTTCTAATATATTCAACCATCTATCAACAACATCTGCATCTATTTGGCCCTCAAATATGGGAATGTCTAAGTTTACTTGTACCTTAAAAGGAGTGGTGCCTCCAGAGTGGTTGTTGGATGTAGATACGCAGATAGTGGGCAGTCGTTGAAGGATCTAGGCAAAGTTGTCCATCATCGCATTCCTTTTTTTCTCGAGGGCCTCCTCGAGCAATAATTTGATAGGATCTCTTGCTCCCTCATCTTTCTTTTCTTCCCCCATGGGCGACCGCCGGGGTTTGTGAGGCTGATCTTGCAACGGTTCAACCAGATTGAGCCCTAACTCCTTATACCCCGACCTCGTTGGGGACATGCAAAAAAGGATCGAGAAAGAATAAACTGTTCTGATACCACTGATCTAGATTTATGCAGGAACACAATGAAATACAAAAATACACATAAACGCAGAGATGCAATGGAAGTAAAACTTCATTTCATTAACAACAGATGACTGAAATATGCTTACAGACATAATGGAAATAAAATAGCTCGGGTGTTGGTAGCTTATCTTTGAGAAGAGATGTGGCAGCTACTGGACTCTGAACTCTATGTTACAATGAGGCTCAAAGGCCTATATATTATTGAGAAACAATGGAAAACCCTAACATCCAAAAACCTAACCCTAAGAGATGAAACGCCAGAATATGGGCCCCGTTGGGGTAAATTGGTACATCAATTTATCGGGGTCGTAACGTTGGCATGCTATCTCCATTTGATGCATATGATACATCGTTAGAAAGACCTATATGAGGACTACACTACTAACAACAAATATCGAGTCCGAAAGAGACTCATATTTTTTCGAAGCTATCATGCCCAAAAAACGTTGTTTAGGGCCTCAAAATGGCTCTGAAAGTTCAGAACCTGAAAAAATGCTAAAAATAGTAAATCGTGCCACAATTAAGGAAACTGAAAAACTTGAAAGAAATTGTGGTGTGGGTCCAAGTGGAATAGGTAGGTGGCCACCAATATCCACTTGGATCAAGTTCTATCTGAGGAATACTCATGTTGTCGTCAAACTCTGACTATGTCTATAGAATCACTGTGGAGAGCCCTAAAAAAGTTGTTTAGGGCCTTAAAACAACCCCGAAAGTCGGAGACTCAAAACTAGGAAAAAACTACCAAACTCAAAAAATGCCAAAATGAGCTAGTTGGAATTGGTGGGAGGCCACCGACATCCATCTAGATCAAAGAGTTTGAATGTAACTCATTGCCTCCTAGCGCTCTTGAATACGAGTCTCTTTCATTGTCCAAAACTACAGAGACAAAGTAAGTGCAATGTTGGTCCATCGTTTCCTTGTCAAAAAGTTTTGAGGCTTACATTTTCTTCATTTTCATAGGTGTCCAAATTACCTAGCCTCAATCCTCCTTCAAGACTGTCATAAACTATAGACATAGCCTAGCGTTTATTACATGTCACTAAGAAAATGTTTTGATCACTGCTTTTTCACCAGGTGACCAGTCCCTGGACTCAAAACTAGTCAACAATAGAGCATAACATAGCTCTAAAACTAGTTACTAAACTCTGTCACAATAAGCCCAAATCAAGTACTTACCTATATTTTTGCTTCTAAAAATTGGACTAATATCCTACTTGAAATTTTCTTGAGATACACATGAGGACAGACTTTAAAAGATTCTTAATACTTTCCTAGAATGAGATTTGAGATTTTTCTTGAATTTTCTCCTCAAACTTCACTCAACAGACTTTAGATATGATCCAAAACTTGTGCTCAAATTGGATCTACAGCTTGGCCTAGAACAGAACTGAGCTTTTCCTTAAATATGGTCTAAGAGAAGGTCCTGAAGTCCACCTTAGCTCTGAGATTATAGACTACATGTACCATGCCTTAAACTCACCTCAAACAGACCTTAAACTTGGTTTAAGCACTCCTGAAATATTCACCCACACATCCTTCTATATTCGTTGGATTATTCTGTGCTTAGCCTCATCTTCCTTGTGAAAATTCCCTCTTTCAGGGTTTCTCTGATACCATGTTAATTTTCGATCTTAAACAGATAACAAGAATTCAGAGTAGTGTTCTTTAACATTTAACAATTAACTAGAACATTAAATGAAGCATAAGGATCATTGAAAGAAATACATTCACATAGAGGACTTGTATTTATTCTGGGAAACCCTAAAGCGGAAGAAAACCCAACAAACTTCTTCTTGTGATATATTGATCAGTGAAATAAGTATAATGGACTTACAAGACTCTTCTAGAAAGAGGGAGATAAGATACTATCACTAAGACAATAGTTCTTACTTTTGTCACTGTATCTTCAATATATTTGAGCCTCTACCAGTAGCTTTTTCTATCCTCTAACTATTGTCACAAAACTGTTTTGTTGTTTCTAGTTGGCTGCCCCAAATCTAGCCTTAGGGCTGTCTCAGAACATCCCTTAAAGCTGCCTAATATTGTTTCCTAGAACAATTTTTTTCCACCCTCAGAAAAGGCCCTTAGATGTTGTCTAGAACATCTTTTATTTGTTGTTAGGAACACCTTCATTTGTTTTCCAAAACAACTTCAGAACAAAGTATATTTGTTGTTATAGACAATCTCTTATATGCTACCCATAACTGAGTTATCAACTGCTACAAAATAGAGTAGATGGATTTTGCTAGAATAGATTAGTTGATGCCTTAGAATAGGCCTTGTTGTTGCCTCATAATAGACTATGCTGCTCCCACATAACATTTCTAACTGCTACTCAGAATAAATGAACTAACTTGATGTAAAACTAATATAGAAACTTATGTAAAAATTGATGCGAAAACTTATGTGAAGAGAGGGTGCCTCCCTCTCTTTATATAGGATAGAGTCTAGGTGAGGTAGCTTTAGGTTAGGGCCACCTCTTAGGTTAGGACAACTAGGTTAGGGATGACCTAGGCTGACCTGGAAAGGGAGAAACTTCAGGAGGGAGGTTTAGGAAGAGGCCAGCTTGAGGAGGAAAGCTTGGAGGGCTACTTGGAGGCCAACTTGAAGAGGGAATCCTGGAGGCCAGCTTAAGAGAGGGCATCTAGGAGGGATGCTTGAAAAGAATAAATTTTACAGCTGCTTAAAATTCAACATTTCAGTCCTGCTCTGATAGCATATTGAAGTTTTAATTATACATCTAGCAATTACGATTCTTCTTTATTATTATAATCATTTAGTACATTAGCTGCATAAATAAGATCACTGAAAGAGAAGAAATCACAGAAACAATAGAGACACACAAATTATCCTGGGAAACCCTCATGTGGGAGAAAACCCAACAAAAAATTCCTCAATATAGATAGACCAAAGACTGAACAAAATATCCTCCTCTACTCCTTCACTAGGAAGAGTAGCGCATCACTTAACCAAGAAATACCAAGAGATAGACCAAAAACTTCCTTGACATCACCCCAGTTGCAACAGTTACTCCTCCAAGACTTGCACACTTCTTCATAGCTGCAGAGCTAGTGTGGTGAGTGTGTCCAAATGAGGCATTGGCCTCTCTTATAAATAGTGGTCCGGCCAGACTATAATTAGGTCTAGGCCGACCTGTCACTTTACCCTCTTAGTTTACATTTAAATGTCATGGAAAAATAGAGACAACTTTTACTAAGGCACAATAGAGCCTAATTAAATATAATATAATAATATTATTCAACTCTCTCTCAGGTCAAATATTCTTTGAAGTTATAATATTTCAACTCTCTAGCCTTTCCAACATTACATTGCGTCCTTAACAAACAATTGTTCAGAGAATCCGGTGCCTCCCTCTACTAATGTTGGAATTGAGAGCTAATATCAAGCAAGAGCCTCTTCATACGATATAACTGTTCTTCCAGAAGCTCACGGTTGTCATCCAAGTGAATTACATCGTTTATCTGTTGGATGAGTTGTTGGATGAACGGAAAAAGAATAGCGCTGCTGAAGGTTCTCCTCAATAGCAAAGCAACCATTCATTCACCGTGAGGTGCTAAAATTCATTTAATAGCAAAGACAGCAATAAGATGCTGTTTGTGTGCAAATAGGGCCATTTTAAACTGGATTGTGGGTTGGGATCATTGGAGGTCCAGCGGTAAAGTTATTAATTAACAAAGTCCATTGTTGATTTTTCCATTATACTCAACAACAGGAAGCCCAACAAATAAATAGGAAGTCAATAATCCAAACAAATAAATAAGAAGCCCAACTTTATTTTACTAATTAAAAAAGGTGAGAAATCGACATTGTTGACTTTGCTGTTATACCCAATAACCCAAACAGATAAACCGGAAACCCAAGTGTATTTTACTGATAAAAAAGGGTGAGAAATCGCTATGGGAGGGCACTGTTTCCTTTAATATGTGAGGCAGCAAATTAAAATCTGACTGGATCATCGTTGACCTTTAAGTCACGGGTCCTTTGTGTTTCACTTGTAAACAACGGGCAAAGAAAACCTGTCACATTTGTGTTTAAATTGTAAACAGTTGGCGTGAGTTGAAAAGTAACTGTAGGTGACAGTAAGAGTTTCAATTATTTCAAAAGAAAACAAAAGAAACCGAAATGTAAACCTTCAATAAGAAATCGAGCATAAATGTAAACATTATGCACAATAGTCAATAAGTTAGGAGATGCTCTCACTTCAAATATAAATACTATCAATGTGTCAAAGGATGAAGATGTGTATATGCCCCGGATGGGGTGCCACGTGTACAAGCTGAACCACGTGGAGGAGGCATGGGGAGGCCATTCCCTCACCGCACTTACAGCCATTTATGAATGGCACCACCTCCGTCTACCTTCGCCAGTTTGATGGGGCTTCACACGAGTTTTCGTAGGACGGATAGCAAGAGCATTAAGCTCATGGCTGCCATTATAATCCACCCGTCCCGTTGCAATTACGAAAATCACAGAGTGAATTTGAAGCTTGGTGTGCAGTGGTCTAGTAGTGGAGGTTTCAGTTTTTTGGCCTTGCTCCTCACTCCTACCATGCCGAGGTTGCGAGGGAAGCCCTGTAGAGGAGCCGGCTGGTATGCCGCAGACTCCAGAAGGAAGAGGCATGGAAACTTTCAACGCGTTGTGCGTATGGCCAGGCAGAAACGACGTCGGATGAATACAGTTGCTAGCTCACCCCCAAGAACTCGCGTGGAAGAAGACCCGGACTTGGACCTCCCCTCAGACTTCTCGGAGAGCAAGATGTTTACGGTACCAGATAATTGGGATCCCCCGACTAGTTTTGCTGCACCAACAGCACTATCCCGCCCCACAGGAGTCCCAGGTTCTTCTGCAACGCCAAACGATGAGTACACGACCTGCGTGGTTGAGGAGGAGCCACCGAGCAACGACACAGGTTTGCAGGCGAACACAGAGGTGCTGGAAAACAAACAGGAGGTGAAGGAAACAAAAAAGGAACCGGAGGCACCAGCCTCGCCATCACTCCTGCACCTGGAGCTTCTGCAGTTGATCTTTGAGGTTCGTAGCCTGGTCGATGACCAACTCTTCAGAGCAGTTTGCGTCAGCCAGCACCTAGATATGCTCTACGCGGCCTACTCCAATGCCATTCCTCGGCAACAATGTCCGACCTGCTCTCAGCCTTTCGCCATCCTAGCCAGCAATGGAAAAACGTAGGAAGCACACAAGGACTCCGGGGATTAGGTTTTCTTCTGTCTTGCATGGTTTCCAATTATACTTTTGTAGTTGTTCACCAGGGTTGTTGCTCTGTAACTGTTAGCATAGTCAGTACTAGAACAATAAGTATTAGAATAGCTAGAATGATGTCAATTTTGCATGGCCACTCTGGTTTCCTTCGGGCAGGGTGGTGCAGTCATCTTTTTCTATTGCATGCTATAGTGGGTAGGCCAACTGTCCTGGTTTCCTATGTAGGCAGGACAACTGGCACCTGTGTGACATATGTACGTTGTTTTCTAAAGTTATAATACAATAGGTACTACCCCTTTTTACTTAAAAAAAAAAAAGATGTGTATATGAAAAATGATGATGATAATGATGTGTAGCAAAGCAGCAAAGTAAGATTATATATTTTAGGAGCAAAGCAAGATTATATAGAAGAATGTGTATGCTAGTGAATTAATGAAAAAAAGAGAGGAGGTGGATTAGCTGTGAAATATGTAAAAGATGGAGAAAAATGTGCATGCTATGAATTAATGAAAAGAAAAAAGAGGAAGTAGATTGAGGAGGTTGATTGGATGTGAAATATATAAAAGATGGAGAAAAATGTGTATGGTATGAATTAATGAGAAAAAGAGAAGTAGATTGGATGTAAAATATGTAAAAGATTAATAATGCTTGCTTGGTGAGTTTTATTATTGTAATATGATGTTGATGTATAAAAAGATATGTAGATGAGAATATAGAAGGTTGTACTCTATTTTTTTTGTTGTTAATCTTATTATTGGAAAACAAACAAAGATATATACATTTGGGGACGTATTTATGATATTGTTTGTAAAAGGTATTTTATTTATTTTTTAAAAGTTTGATGGATTTTATTTATTTACAATTCTCTTTGTTTTTTAATTGAAATCATTATGAATTTGGAACTAAGAAATGTTGTTGGAAGTCTACATAGCTTGAAAAAGCTAGCAATAAAGTAGTGGTGCAATTTTAAATGGAATAATTTAGAAATTGGAAGTAAATTGTAATGAACTTTGAATTAGCAATGTGAGGAGATCTATCTTTGTGTGTTTTTTTTGTTGAAATTGAAGAATATCAAGAAAGTCTCTTTTTTAATTGAAATCATTATGAGTTTGGAAGTAAGAAATGTTGTTGGAAATCCAGATTGCTTGAAAAAACTAACATTGAAGTAGTGGTGCATTTTTAAATAGTACCATCAAGAAATTAAAAGTAAAGTTTAATTAACCTTGAATTAGCAATGGTAAGAGATGTACCTTTGTGAGTAAGTTCTTTTTGTTAAAATTGAAAAATATAAAAAAAAAAAGCAAGGTGACACATTTGTAGGTCTTATATCTTATAAAAGTTCTCAATGAATCATGAAATTTTTTGAATAAAAAATAAAAATGATCAAAAAAATATCTGAAAATAAAATAGTCTTTTATAATTTTAAAAATATATATTTGATAATTTTAATTTCTTAAATATCATATAATAAATAATATTTATTAAAAAATAAATAAACTAATTTTTAACATCTCAAAAATACACATGTTATATCATATATTTACTATATCATAAGTTTATTGAATGAATCCAGAAATTTTGGAAAAATTAAAGTATACAAATTGCTTTTCCCATTAAAATATATAAGATAACATGTCATGAAACATATAATATTCCATTATAAATTACAAATGAGATAAATTACAAATATCTCATGTAATACATCTTAACCATGAAGAAAAAATTAATATCTTAACACTTCATTGTAATATTCATGATAATAATAATTGTCTCCTAAAACATAGCTATGAATCCATATCCATCAAACATTAACTAACCTATAAATTAGTTAATATAGGTGGTTTACTGGTAGTAGTATTCACTCTCAACAAAGTTTTTACACAAGATGATCTCACATGGTCCATGCATTTCAAATTCTCGATTCCCTAACATAGTCCTGATTCCCTAACATAGTCGTGAAATATATGGTTTTCAATTAGCAGGAATCCATGCATTTTAAATTCCTAATTGGCTAACATAGTCTTGAAATATTAGTTGTGAAATAAATGGTTTTCAATTTATAGGAATTTGAAATGAAGTTGTTCAATTTTCAATAGAAATAAAACTATCATATTTCTTAAATAGGTGAATGAGAATGTTTAAGTAATTTGAGGGAAGTTTTCATATTAATGTTGTTAATTGGAATCATGAAAATATTGCAATTAAAATGATCTTAAATCTCACTAAGCTCCATCTAACAATCTCCTTTGTTTTAAGTGATTATATTGTATTCTTAACTTAAGGAGAAGCAAACAAAATTGACAATTTAATTTTTGATGAGAGATTTCTTTTCCAAAATAAATTTTTTTGTAATAAATTTATTTTATTTAATTAATAAAATTAAAATTTTGAAATCTAAAAGTTTTTATTTTTATTTTTAAATTTGATTTATTTTAAGAGGATCTATATAATTGAAATTAAAAAAATAAATAATAATAATAATTTATTTTAAAAAATTATATAAAAAATGGTTAAGTTTATCAATATATTAACTCATTCCATTAATATAACATTACCATTAATATAACATTATTATTATTTAAAGAATAGTTAATAAATAAAGGCATTTCCATTCATAATTTGTCTATATTAATATGTTGTTATTTGTATAATATATTAATTTAAAAGTTAAAAATATATTTTTTTCTTTTTTGGAATTCTTATTTATATTTTCAAAATACTAAAAAAAGATATTATATACAAATTAAAACTACTTTATCATATCTTTATAGAAAAAACCTACACCCTCCATGATTTACTAACAACCTTAAAATTGTGAATTTCAAAAACTAACCCCATAATAAAAATAAATACAATTTTATTTAACTTTTCAAAATTTAATTTCACATTGTTTAAAATTCTTTTTATACTCACACAAAGTTAAAAAATTATAGGCTATATAAGACACATAACACATAGTGTATGGCATCACACCTCTTTACTTAAAATATTAAAGAATGTTCTCCCAAAATTTATAGTTAAATTCTTTTTAATAATAAAAAAATAATAATAATAAAGGTGAAAGCTTTTAAGGGGTGGCAAGTGCGGGGGAGTCATCTATGATTTTGAGGGGAAAAAAATAGTTGATTACTCCTGGGGTCAAGGGAAGACATCAAATAATAAAACAAAGATCCTCACAACCTACATGGGACTTAAGCTTGCCCAAGAGCGAAATTTTCAAAATCAAACTGTGTTGGGGGACTCCAAAATAATCATAAAGGAACTTCAGGGCATGTCCAGAACGACAAAAGACCCGCTCAAAATCATATCCTCAGCTATCAATTCGCTCAGAAAAAATTTCATGCGCTTGGGCTTCTTCCACATTTTGTGAAAGAAAAACTCAGAGCCAGATGTTATGGCAAAGGCAGCTACAAACCTGGAATAGAATCGCCTTCTCACTAACCAAATTCATTCTAATGTGTAGTTACCATAAACTTGCTCATTTTTTTGTCCCCCCCTTTAACTATAAGCATCAGATTCACCCCCCCATTCCCACTTCCCTTCCTCCCATCCCTTCCTGCCCTTCCTCGTCCCTCCCCCTTCCCCCTTCTC